>JAEMOT010003211.1:121186-150688 GCA_019297695.1 Apostasia ramifera | reverse complement strand
TTTAAAAAATTTATTTATTATTATTATTATTATTATTTTTTAAATTAGTACTATTTTGGTCCTGTTTTGTTCCTGTTTTGATTCTCGCACCAAAACAGAGCCTAAACATAGATCCCATGCCAGATTTTAAATGTTCAAAGGAGACCAAAAGAATTTGCAATTTCTACTAGAACTTAGGAGACTTGGCTGCTCAAATGAACCAGCTCTAGAATCCTAAGTAAATAATGAATCAATGGTGGAAATGTAGGGTATTGAGCATACCGGCTAATATCTACTACACTTGGAGGGCCAGAAAAGCCGAGGTTCATGGCAATCCCACTTCACTATCGAAAATCATTGCCTTGACAATCTCCAGCCTAATTAAGGTTAATCTCAATCCACCCAAGAGCCACAAGGATCTTAGAGCCCCTATGAGACTCCATGCTCAAAAAATAGATTATTAGATCCCTCTCTTCGATGGATTAAGATTAATTTTGATGGTTCTCTCCTAGGCAATGTGATGTGGGATGGAAATGTTAATGTTTTTTAATGTTTAAATCAACAATAATTACTTAGCAAATTAATAATATGATGAATAAGATTTTAAATCTGACAAATTAAAATTAAATTGGATCGATGATAAATAAAATTTCACCAATTAGATTAAGGTGGTTAAGTTAAATTTCATAGATTAGATCTAAGATTTCAGAAATTATGGTGTGAAGCTTTGCAAATAAAATCTAACAGTAATTTTCATTCGATGTCGGGAATGCTGGGCGCGGGTGTGGGCATGTGGTAGAGCGGCGTCGAGTGCACGGTGAGTCAGCGAGGTTGGGAGCTTTCGTGCGCAGCGAGGTTGACTCGACAGTGGCAAAATCTTATGATGAGGCAGGAGAAAGAATATAGAGGGGATCAAGGCGAAAGAATTGCAGTTTTTTTTTTTAATAAAAAAAAGAGATAACTAGGCGAATTCAAGGATTATCACCTATAAAACTAACCCATGCCCTTCCCTTCATCAGGATTTAACAACTCAAATACTTAATCTAATTTCATTCATTAATAATGACTCTTTAATACAATGCTAGGTGATCTATTTATATAAAAAGATCACATCAAAAAATTTAAAAATACAATATTAAATGGTAAAAATAAAACATCAAATAAATCTAAAATAAATATGAATCTAATTCTATTATAATAAAATCAAATTAGCTCCAAATACGAAAAGTCTTAAAATATCTTAAATTAGCTCTTAATTTTTAACAAATCAAATCTAAATATAACTAATAGGAAAATTTTCAATTAGCTTTAGGAGGCGTTTGGTTCAGTGTTATCTCAATGTTATGTTATGTTATCTTTAGAAAGTAATTATTTAGTTTAATGACATCTTTAAATAACATTATAATTAATTACAAAAATGTCATTACACGCTGACATCGAGATGTCACCTCAAATCGGGCGACATCTCAAGATAATATCGTCAATTTGTCATTATAATGTCAATAACTTCCAACTAAATAAAAATAATTTGGATAACATTGATATTTTCTAATATCATAATATTATACCAAACAAATGTCCATTGATGAATAACAATGACATCTAAATAATATTGACATTGAGATAATACTGAACTAAACGCCCCCTTAATCAATTTGAATTTTAATTTTGATTGAGCAATCTTCCTTATCCCTCAAGTAGTAGACTCTCATGGTGTGGTCTCCCAAAGGGGAAGAGCCTTCAGGTCGCCATTTTCATTCCTCGATTGTGAGGGATGGGTTAGCTTTTTCTGGTGCATCTCGACGGCAAGGTCTATAGCTGCAAGCATGCCAAATGATAGGCGACGGTCCAACAATTTTCAAAGGAGGTTTTAAATCTTGTATTGTAAATGCTATTCTATCATAGCGACTGAGTAGGTGAGAACTCACTTATCCTCTACATGTATGACATCACCTTAATGTGCCCTCAATGAGGAAGCCAACTCCCACAATCTCACAATCAAAAAAAAAAAAAAAACCTCCCACAATCTCATTGTGGTGGAGACATATATCAACATAATCTAATGGCCACAATGAGAAGTATCGTTCGACAGATTTTCATTCTTTATATACATCTGAAACTCAGTAAAAAAATTGAAATTAAAAAGAAAATCCTATGAAATAGGTTTTTATAAAAAAAAAATCAGTAAACTAGAAAAATTATTGGGTTTGAACATCTGATCACGTCAGGCATCCGTTTGCCAATAGTGGAGAGACACGCGGATGAGCAAGCCTTGCTTCCCGCATAACGCTATTCGATAGGACAACCTGATAGTCGATTGGACCGTCCGTTCGCTCTGATCGGACTGTCCGTTTGGCTACCAAATTAAGAAGGTATTCATCCAAAAAAAAGATATATTTTAAAATCAAGTATTTAACTCTAATAATATCACATGCAACTACATCTTCTTGAATTTATGCCTACTTAATTTCAAATTATACTAATTTATTTGAATAAATACCTACTTAATACTTATTTGTCTAGTAGTTGAACAAACAATCAAGTCCAAGCGAACGAACAATCCGGTTGAACGACCAGAAGATCTGTGGTAGGTTGACCAGATGGTTCGTTCAGCTACACGATAATTTAACGTTATTTGCGACATTATATGTAAATCAAGACCCACTTATTGGCACGGCTCTCTACTATTAGCGGATGAACACCTGACGTGGTCAGGCCTCCAAAAATAATAATTTTTCATGTACAAGGACCGATAATTTTAATGAAAAATCAGATTACTTTTTTTGTTTTTGTTTCATTTTAAGCTCAAATCAAAATTAATTCAAATACTTTTAATCAAAGTTTTGAGTATAAATTTCTCTAATTGAGTTTCAAGTTGGTTTTAAGGCAATAGTGATTCGTTCAAAAATTACTTTTAAATTGACTAAAAAATATATTATTTTTTTATTAAATAATTATGTATTTTATATCTCTTCATTAGACTAATTTTTATGAATTTTATCTTGCTCAATTACTATTTTTTATAAAACGATTAATTTCAAATTGATTTTGAGACATCTTTGAATCTGTTCTTAATCATATGAACTTTTTTATTTGGTAGGAACACCATTCAGAAATTATTTAAAATTTTTAAAATATATAAAAAATTATTTTAATATTATAATATGAAATAAAATTATTTTATTATTAAAAATTATATAAAATATGAAATGAATTTATTTATTTTATTAAAATATGTATGAAATATAAAATATTAATAAAAAAAAAAAATTAAGAGTGCGTGGGATAATTTGTACCCAACCAAACTGAGAGAACTTGATAGAGGTTGAGTCGACTCGGTTGGCCGAGTGAACTCTGAGTGCTAACTACTACCCCGGTAACCGGTTAGAAAGCTAACCCACAATTAGCCGTCCGGCCATCATCCAACCGTCCACGTTTCTCCACGTGTTCGGCTGGCGATCCTCCGAAATATCATTGAGGCTCGAGGCGGTAGTCGCCCGTGCCGAAGCTCCCAGACGGTGAGCTCTTACTGGCTTTGCTGCTCGCTCTCTCTCTCTCTCTCTCTCTCTCTCTCTCAATCGTTCTCCGTTCCAGCTCAGGAGATCGACGAGTAGTTTCTGCTTCTTGCCTGCTTCCGGGGTAAGCGGCCGTTCTTGTTCTTCTACCGTCTTTGGTGTTATTTCGCTGTGTCTTCTCCGTATGTGCTAGAGTTTCGGTTCTGTTTTCTGCCAGATCTGGATATTTGAACAGTTTTGGTTGATTAGAATAGTGATGCTTGAGGAAAGATAGCACCTGTGCTCCTTTAATGATTCATTTGATTAGATTAAGTATTTCACTCCCTTTGTTTCACTAATTACCGATTCTTTTGGGCGTATATTGGAATTAGTCTAGCTATTTTGGCCTCAGTCCTTTGCGTAGTTTTTTAATTGTGCCGGTTCTTTATCTTTTGGGTTATGTTTGGAGATTTCTTGTTTTTCTGCTAATGTAGTTCATATATTTGAGGGAGGGATTCTCCTGTTTATGATTTCCAATCAGGTTTTTCAGAAATAAGCATGCTTCCTTTGCAGGAAGCTGACCATCCTTGGGATGAAAGGAGGGAAGAGCAAGGGTGCAACTAAGAAGGAAAATGCCGAAGTACTGAAGCCAAATGATGACAGGTTACTTTATTCTTTTGTTTTGTTTCCACTAGCAAACCTTGCCATCTTTTGTTATGCAAGACCTGAATGCATAATGATGCGATGTGAATTTTTTTCCAACTGAACCTATTTCAACTCTGCCTATTCCAAGCTTTTTTTTTTAATTTTACATTGTCAGTCCGAAGCTTGGAGGAAGGTGGGATATGGTAGGTTAACAATTTGCATAAAACTTGTCATTTATTATGATGGATTTTTTGTTTGAAATTAAGGTTTTTTTTTGTTCTTCTTGTTATTGTTGTTTGAGCGTATGATAACTATTAATTTGAAAAGAGAAATTTGAAAATAGAAATTGAGTATTGTCACATATTTATTGCCCCATGTGTTTGGTTGCTGATTTTTATCCCAATCTCAATTTGAATCCAAGTTTTAAGCCAAAATTACCAGACAAGAAATAAAATTAAATTCAAATTCAAATTCAAATTCTAAGTCATTAATTTAATTTAAAACTTTAATCTTGTCCTGGATTAATGGATGATATGACTCATTATCCAATATCAATAATCTATTTCTTTGACTGATTACCAATCAACAAAACATTTGGGATTAAACAACTTTAACTCCAACAACAAAACTTTGTTCGTTTAAAGCTCAAAACTAAAGTAAAACATTTAAACTCAAAATTATGCTAATATTAATAAGCTTAAATATCAAGTCACTTGTTTTAATCCTAAACCGATGGTCAAATATGTTCCACGTTGCTTAATTATCATTGTGAAAGATCTGGTAGTAAAGACATGTTTATATCTTGTTCTGTACTCAAGGTGGACAATTATGCTTCTTATTTTTATTTTCCATCTTGAAACCTCTGGTTTGATCAAAGTATGGAACGAAAGTTTATTTGATTTATGTGATGTTCTCTAACCTTAGAAAAGTTGGGAAACGCAAGGCAGCTGTTAAGGCTAATAAGAGTAGCCATATGAAGGCCGCAAAGGACAAGAACCCCAAGAAGGATCCTAATAAACCTAAGAGGCCTGCTAGTGCTTTCTTTGTATTCTTGTAAGAAATTTTTGAGTACTTGTCTGCTTTTCAGTCTTTTTTTATGTGTAATCGTTGATTTGCATGCCAATATTGCAGAGAAGAATTCAGGGAGCTATATAAGCGAGAGCATCCTAATGTGAAAGGTGTATCAGCTGTAAGAAATGAACCTTCTTGAAAGACATCTTCCCTATGCGTGCGTGTTTCTTTTAGGACCTAACGTCAGCTGTTATGCAATTGAAGGTTGGTAAAGCTGGGGGGGAGAAATGGAAATCAATGACAAAGGCTGTATGTATATATTTATTTTTCTGAGGAACTTGGAAATTTGAATTGCTAAATCGTTTCCTATTTCAAAAATCAAGATGTGTTTCATCACTTTTGGACACAACATTTTCTTGCATTTATGTTTTTATATACCCTTCAAGTTGTTGATTTATATATTTTTTTTATGTTGTAATTTGCCATACCATTAGTTAGTTGTATACTATGCCTCTTTTAAAGCTTTTTTTTGGATGTTCATAACATCTTATATGTTATTATATGTGTTGTTTTTCCCATGAGGTGCTTCTGGGTTTTTCTTCAGGAAAAAGCTCCCTATGAAGCCAAAGCTGCAAAAAGAAAGAGCGATTATGAAAAGCAAATGTCAGCTTACAACAAGAAACAGGTGTCTTTTAGCACGTTAACTGTCTTTAATCTTTCTAGTTTGAATCTGTTTCCCTTTATTTGCAGTTAAGTTTCATTATTACTTACATTTAAATACAGGCAAGCAATGCTAATGATGAGGATGAGGAATCTGATAGGTCAAAGTCAGAAGTTAATGATGATGAGGATGAGGACAGTGGAGAGGTTGGCTTCTGTTATAGTAGATACTAGTTTTTGTCGAAATGTTTTAATTGTTGACTATGGAAATTTGATTATTGAATCTGATCAACCTTTATTGATATTTGGCTATCTTCTTTATAGTTAAGTTCGTTGAAGTGCATCTTTACTGTGATTTCTCCACATTTTCTCCTACTTCTCTAATATATTGACCATTACCTATCAACAATAACTGAACATTGTCTTCCTACGTTCTTGCTTAATTTTTAATTAATTTGTTTGCCAATAAAAGCTTCCTCGTTAAGATAGTGCTTTAGAATGGGAAGGTTTATCAAAAAAAATGAATGGGAAAAGGGTCAAAGGGGAGAAGTCTAGAAGGAATGGGAGAAGATTAGAAGAAAGAAGTGAAACCTAGAATAACGGGAGAAGCACAAGCTACCCATTACAAAGACATGTAGGCTTATAGGGTTTTATTTATAGAGTTGCAGCCCACTTAACAAGTGAAAATAAAGGCCCAATTAACAAGAAAAATGAAAGTTAATAAAATAAAAGGTCAATTACTAATAATAAAGATACTAACCCTTCTTAATTCTCGAAATTCACATACTACTTATAGAAAACTAAACACTAAATTCCTTTTATAGATATTTCAAAACTAACAAAATATCAACCTCTTAATAATAAAATGATTGAATTCTAGGGTTATCCAAATCTTGATCTTCGTCATTCTCCTCAGATTGAAAATAACCTAACTTCGTCAAGACAACATGCAAATATAACTCTATAAGAGATTTGGATGCAACATAGGGTATCTTTCTTATATGATCCAAGTGACACTAATGCCCTCTCCAATAAACCCCTTGTCGACTTGTGAGAGAAGTTCCAAACCTTCTGTTACCTTGCAGGCTCTATTCTTTGTTTATTGTTGGCTTTGGCAAGATGGACTCTAGTGTGCGTGGATTAGAAAATAAATTCTTCCCCATTAAATGAGATTATTATTTAGATGATTAGATTATTCAGGTAAATTTGCATTAAGTATGAGGGAAAGCATTAATTCAATTCTCTTATGGAGATAAATAGTTCCCGTTGAATTTGAAAGCTGATATATGCAGAGATTTTCTCAGTAATAACTTTACAACTTTGGATGGACAGAACAACTTTGTCAATCTCGTGTGAGATTTCATGCAAATATTTACAATAGGAACAGCATTAATTTTCATGTTGTTATTCTTTAGCTTTAAAACTTACTCTCCCTGATAGTCATGTAATTATTCTCAACTTGAAATGCAGATACCACTTGAGTTTAATGAGGCATAGAATTCTCAGAGTGTAAAAAACATTAAATGACCTCATATGCTTCAATATATTGATGATTCTTTTTTATTTTTTCCATTCAATGTTGCTAGTTGCAAAGAATTTTTGCTGGACAAATAATCCATGATAATCCATGCACGCTATAAATCAAATCTTACTCACATTTGAACTGGGCTGAACCAATTAGGTTGAACCAATTCTTGGTCTGAATCTTGACCTAACAGGTTGGAACATATCCTAGTTGGCTCAGGTTGCGCAATCAGGTGGAGTCAGGTTTTTTGAGAGGGGGATGGGGGAAGATTTGACGTGCGAGTGTTCTGTAGGTTTGCAAGGGGCGTAGGCCTCAGCACGTGAATCCCTTAGTGGATATGGGAAACGGTTGCACAATTCGGCTGGCTCTGATCTGCAGGATGGCAGCCTTGCAGCATATTTTGGTTTCCGCGTGATGACTTCTGGAGATGATCTTGCAGTTATTGGTTGCCTGAAGTCTTTCATGGGATGGCCGCTGCAGAGTTACTCCTGTATGTGTATCCATCCCTGGTCTAGTATTAGGAATTATGGTATATGAGACATGACAGTCAGCGTGTCTGTGAGCGATGGCATAAGTAGCAGTGTTGGTTTTGAGATTTGTCACATGAGGTAGACAAAGATAGCAGTTGGTGTTGATTGAGTTGGATGATGGTATTTGCTCATTAATTGTTCTAATACTCTAATGTTAAAACATGTAAGTGGAGAATCTAGAAGAAAGGGAGAAGATTATAAGATGTGGGAGAAATAGAAAATAATTTTATTCAATTCATTAAAAAGATACCAATTATAAAGGCATGGGGCTTTATTTACAGAGTTCTCATGCAACTAATTAAAAAAAATAAAGGCTAATAAAATAAAATTGACAATTTCCAATAACCAAGATACCAACTATTTTGAATTCTTGAATCAAATACAATTAATAAAGAAACGTACTAAGCAGGCGTTTAGTTCAATGTTATTTTCATGTTGTGTTATGTTATCTAGAGAAAGCGATTTTTTGGTTTAATGATATCTATAAATAATCTTTTATAAAATTATAGAATTATTAGTTAAATAATGACATCTAAATTACATGACATAACACTAAGATAATGCCTCCTAAATTTTCTATTAAATATCTATAACTTAACAAACTATCAACCTCTTTAATAATTGAGTATTTTATTTCTTTCTTGGGAGTTACGATCAAGATTTTTGTGAATCACACTGCTGCTCATACGATATTAAATATGAGATGCAATACTTTATCTTTTAAGTAGTCTACTTCTTTATTAAATAGCAACTGGCTCCTTGAAAAGCTGTATAGTTTTTAGCTGATTTGCTGCTTTTGCAGTTAGGGCTGAGGCATATCAGTAGTTAAATATAGACTGCATTTCAAAGCTTCAGTTCATGTCCAGTGTATGAAATGTTAACCTTCGTGTTACTCATATGATGAAAAATGAAATTTGGCTGTAGATTCTCATATATTTTTGTTTATATATATGTTTTTTAATATTTTTATGTTAGAAATGCATGATTTGTAGCAGTCGATATGAACTGGAAAATGTGAGCGAACTATTATAAATTCGTACTTTTTAATAATCTTTACCGAATTTGATATCTGGTAGTTGTTGTGCAGGAAGAAGAAGGTGATGATGACGGCGAAGATGACGACGACGACGACGACGACTAGAGTATGAGACTTTATTTTCGGTTTTGCTGATCAGTGGTAATATTGAAACCTGCTCTCCATATGATATGATAATATGTTTGGTTCCAGCAGTACACCCCACTCTTACTGAGCATAGCCTTTTCTAAGCAGTATTGAAGCTAAATTTCTCTCAACACTTTGCCTTCTATTTTCTCCATTAAAGCTTGTGTTTTTCATTATCTGTTCGCTACTACATAACTGTACTTGGAATACAGCCTAGAACAATGCACCTGAAGATGATTAATGTAAACTTTTGTTTTGTTTTTAAGGTTGTTAATTTCACTTGAAAATCGATGATCGCTCAAAAGTTAAGTTGAATTTGAATCAAATCGAGTTCTATTTGATTCAAACGTGCTGACTAATGAGCTATTTTTTTGGCTTGAGATTTTTATCGATCTTATTTTGAGTTGGTATTGAGACGGCTCGAAATCGAATCGATTAAAAAAATAAAAGATATTTATGTATTTTTATATATGTAGTTAGATTTAGTATGTTAATTTTTTGTAATAATTTAATGAAAGATTTTGTTAGAAATTTTTTCATAATTTTTATTTAAATTATATTTATTATTGATTATTTTTTTATTTTTATTTTTAAATATTAGATCAAGATAAATATTTATTATTTAAGTTAATTAAATGAATAAATATATTTATATATAAAATTTAAGTAAAAAAATGAAAATTAATTGAAATTCAGATTAACGACAAATAAGGTAGACTTAGCTCAATCTATTGAGATTAGATTGAATTTTTTTTGTTCATTTTTTGGATTAAATTGAGACTGAATTGAAAATTATTAATTTAATCTTAAGTCGAGGGCGCGAGATCAGACTGTTAACAGCCCTGTTCATGTGATTCAAAGTTATTAAATCTAGAAAGCTGTTTTGTTGGTGATAATATTTAATTTGGATTAAATTTATTGAATTTGAGTTGACTCAAAAATCTATTTGAAACGCAGAAAATTCAAGTTAGAAATTGACTCAGATGTCTTGAATTAACTCAAAATTAATATTTCTATAAAAAATGATGAGCAGAGAAGTTGAGGTTCATAGAAGGTAAAAGATTACTAGGTACATAACCAATGAATATAATAATTAAAACTTATATGTCACTAGGCGGAGTTAGGTACATAATTTTTTTTTTTATTATATTTTTCAAATAGTAGCAGTTCATTTAGCTCTAAATATGTAAAATTATTTTATATTTTTTTTTTATCATTTATTTTGTTTTTTGTTTTACATAAATAAGATTTAATAATTTAATTTTTGCTATGTCGATGGCATTTGCTGGAAGAGCTATGTGGCCTAAAGAAAGTGACTCAAAAAAAATCCAAAAGTTTATTGGGTAGTTATTTTTGAGTTTAATCACTTGATTAGTTAGTGGGTTAAATCTATTCCATCGGATAGGATCGTGTAGTCTACCTTCTGCTCTGTTTGGTTGGAAGAAAAAAAAAAATTTAAAAAATTAATTTTGTGAAATATTTTAGAAAAATATGTATGATGTGAAATAAAGTGAATTAGTTATATTAAAAATTGTATTAGATGTGAAATAAAGTGATTGTTTAATATTAAAATTTATATAGAATGGGATATAAATTAATTTTAAATTTTTTTTTAAATTAAATTTAAGATTTTAGTTATAATTAAAATAAATAATATTTTTTAGCCTGTTGTCAAACAAGGGCTTCGACACGGAATAAGCTTATTTGGTTGGGCTTTTCCTTTGTGTGTAATTATGTATATGAGAAGAGCTATGTAGCTCAAAGAAAGAACTCAAAAATAGCCCAAAAGTTATTTTTGAGTTTAATCAAATTAATCTGATTCATTTTAATTAGATATTAAAAATTAATTATATTTTAAATCATACACATAATTAAAAATAAAAATTAATTTTATTTTAAATTTTATTTAAATACTAAAATAAAAATTAATTTATATTATATTTCTTATATATCTCAACATAATAATTAATTTAGAAGAAAATTAGTATTATACAGCGCCCATTATACAGCAGTTAACATGGTCAACCGCTGTAACAAATACAGGCGGGGCCTTTTACAGCGGTTGTATCAAATAACCGTTGTAAAAGAGATGCCCTAAAAAAATAGATCTAGCCCCGCCCCCTCCATTTCACACTTTTTGATCTTAGCGCAGCTAGCTAACGACTGGCCGCCTCGCTGTCAGCTCCACTTCGCCGTTGATAGTTCCTCGCCGACGACTCCACTCGCCATCGACTCCACTCACCATCGACTCCATACGGCCGACGGTCACTTCTTTTCTTCGGTAAACCTTGAAAGTCGAGGACGACTCTACTCGCCATCAACTCCACACCTCCGACGGTCACTTTATTTCTTCAGTAAACCTTGAAACTCATCATTATTCTCTTAATGCAACATGTATGATGATATTTTTTGAGTTTTTCTCTTCATTTTTTCATCTTTTTTTTTTCTTTTTACTTTCTCCCAACATTAGATTCAGGTTTTTTCATTTTTTCAATATTAGATTTTATTTTTTCACTAGATTCAAGTTTTAGTAGTTTTAGTAGTTTGTTTGCCCTGTCTTTCAACATTAGATTTATTACTTTCATAGTGGTTGCACTTTGAACCACTTACAGTGAAGAGCTGACCTGAGTAGACAACTTCTTATTTTTTTAGAAGATTAAGTCCTTTAAATAAATTATGTGATGACCCGTGATAAAAAATAGTAAAGAGTGATCGCCAAGTGATGTTTGAATATATTTTTTAATTTTGTGTTCTTTTTATTTTAAATAAATTTTTAAATTTTATCATCTTTAAAAATAATAATCTAAATTATATTATATATGTATATATGCGTAATTATTACAGAAAATTAATCAATGGATTGGTCATTGATGAGAATGGATAGACGATCATTTGAATATAGCAATGGAGTCAAAAATTTTATAGAGTTTGCATTGAATAATTTAATTTTTTCTTAAGAAAATATGAGTTGTCCATGTTTGAAATATTGTAATATGAAAATTTTCAGTGCATCTACAGTGAAAGATCAACTTTTCTTTCACGGAATTGACGTGACCTATGAACGGTGGATTTGGCATGGGGAAGCTCCAAGAATTGAAAATATTAACAGGCCAAGAAGTTCTTCAACAGTTAATCCTGATATTGATATGAACGTTGAAGACACAATAGAAGAGGATAGACTGGATGATTTAATTAAGAATGTTGAAAATAATTTTACTCATAAACCTGAACAATTTGAAAAATTTTTAGAAGATGCTAGAACACCTTTATTTTCCGGTTGCAATAACTTCACCAAACTTTCAGCATTAATGCGATTATATAATTTGAAGGCAACTAATGGATGGAGCAATAAGGGTTTTTCTGATTTATTACAGTTATTGAAAGAAATGTTACCTACGCCAAATCAACTTTCGATTTCAACATATGAGGCAAAAAAGACAATTTGTAAATGAGGGATGAACTACGAAAAAATCAATGCATGCCCTAACGATTGTGTTTTATACAGAAATGAATATATTAATTTAAATCAGTGTCCACAATGTAAAAAATTAAGATAAAAGTTATGTGCAGATGGCACTAAGGAGAAGCATGGTGTTCCAACAAAAGTTATGTGGTATTTGTCACCTATACCACATTTTATGCGATTATTTCGTAATGAAGAACATGCAAAGAATCTTACATGGCATGTTGATGGTGAAGGTCGCATATGTGATAGGATGATGCGGCACCCGGCAGACTCGGCTCAATGGAAATCTTTTGATTTTATGTATGAAAATTTTGCCGAGGATCCTAGAAATTTAAGACTTGGGCTGTGTGCTGATGGATTTAATCCGTATAGTGTTCAGAGCAGTCAGTACAGTTGTTGGCCAGTTTTTTTAATTATATACAATTTGCCACCCAATTTATGTATGAAGCGCAAATTTATTATGCTAACTATGTTAATATCTGGACCGAAGCAGCCTGGTTGTAAAATTGATATTTATCTTGTACCTCTTATTGATGATTTGAAGAAATTATGAAAAAAGGTGTAGAAACATATAATGCTTATCGTCATGAGACATTTATATTAAGAGCAGCACTTATGTGGATTATGAATGATTATCCAACTTATGGTAATTTGGCAGGTTGTACTGTTAAAGGTTATTATGCATGTGTTATTTTGGTGATAAAACTAATGCAGAATATCTAAAACATGACAAAAAAATTTGCTACATGTGCCATAGAAAATGGTTGCCTATGGATCATCCTTTTCGAAAAAATAAAAAAGCGTTTAATAATTATGTTGAGTTTGAAAAGCCGCCACGTCCACTTAGTGGAAAAGAATTGGTATAACTACTCGATACTATAGCTGATGGACTGCTAGCAACAAACTGTTGGAAAAGAAAATCTATATTATTTGAACTTAAGTATTGAGAGTCTTTATATATACGATATAATTTAAATATTATGCATATAGAGAGAAATATATGAGATATATTATTGAAACTTTATTGAATATTTCAGGAAAAATTAAAGATGGTCTCAATACACGATTAGACATGATGGATATGGGGATTAGACAACAACTTGCTCCTAAAGTCCAAAAAAATAGAACATTTCTTCCACATGCTTGTTACACTCTCACTAAAGATGAGAGAAAAAGATTCTGTAGATCTTTGTATGAATTAAAGGTGCTTGAAGGATACTCCTCAAATATTAAAAGTCGTATAAATCTGAAGGATTGTAAGTTAATTAATTTGAAATCGCATAATTGTCATGTTTTAATGCAACAGTTGTTACTCATTGCTATTAGAGGCAGTTTAGATGTCCGTCTTCGCAATGCAATTACGAAAATATGCATCTTCTTCAATTCGTTATGTGCAAAAGTGGTGGATCCCTGTAATTTAGATGCTCTTCAAAGTAATTTAATTGAAACTCTATGTGAGTTAGAGATGTTTTTTCCTTTATATTTTTTTGACGTCATGGTACATTTGACTGTCCACTTAGTAAGAGAGGTAAAATTATGTGAGCCTATTTTTATGCGATGGATGTATCCTTTTGAGCGTTACATGAAAATATTAAAAGAATATGTTCATAATCGCTATAGGCCTGAGGCATGTATTATTGAAAGCTATGTAGCAGAAGAGATAGTGGAGTGTTATAGTAAATATTTACATGATGTTAATCCAATTGGGATTCTGGTTGGCCATAATCTACCTGATAAATTTGGAAAGGGCCTAAGCACTGGTAAGCCTCAAATTGTTGATCTGAACTTATTGAATCAAGTACATTTATATATTCTACGCAATACTATAATAATTGATCCGTACATTGAAAAGTACATGGAACAGTTAAGGATAGAAAATCCTTCACATTCTCGGGATGAAGTGTGGATTCAAAATAAATATATCAAAGAGTTCATCAAATGGTTTGAAAATCATATTTTTACATTATTACAAGGACCTGATGGTGTTATGTTGGATAAGTCATTGAAATAATTATCATTTTCACCAAATCGTTGTATCCTTAAGTATGATGGATATTATATTAGCGGATATCGATTTTCTACTAAAAGTCATGATAATAAACGAGCAGCTCAAAATAGTGGAGTTTCTTTAGTAGCTCAAACAATGCAAATATCAAGTGTCAAAGACAAAAATCCGCATACGGGAGATTTATGCTACTATGGTATAATTGAAGAAATATGAGAACTCGATTACATTGATTTTCGTCTTCCTATTTTCAAATGTACATGGGTCGACAGTAATGGTGGAAGCAAGGTTGATGAAAATGACTTTACATTAGTTAACTTCAATTGCATTGGCCATAAAGATGATTATTTTATTCTTGCGAATCAGGCTAAACAAGTCTTTTATGTTCAAGATCCTAGTAATTCTCAATAGTCAGTCGTTCTAACTTGTAATCCAAGATTTTTGATGGAAGAACATGACAACGATATTACTTCACAAGAAATGTTCATATTCACAAGAAGCATATGTAAAAATGTATGTGATAATTTTGACGATATACCTAATTATCACATTGAAGATGAAGGTGAGATCGAGTTAGATATTACTGGGAAAAGAAGAAAATAAGAAGAGAAATAAATTAAAAAACTAATTTATAAGTAATATTATTTTATTAAATATATACGGTATTTTATAGAAAAAAATATCATTTTATAATTCTAACAAATATTTATTTCAGACGCTAATTTGCTACTTTGATCTTATTTATTGTTGGTTCTAGTGACGGTAACTGCCTTACTTGGTATGTCTCTTTGTATATTTTATTATTTCAATAATTATAATTTTATATTACTAACAAGTATAATTTTATGTTTCTATTTTACAGATTATTAATGGCAGATCAACAACTATCTTCTGCTCCTAAAAAAAAGAGAGGAATAACTCAATTAACAAAGTTAACTAAGAGCAGACAATCAGGAAAAATTATTATTCAGTTGGAGAATGGTAAGCCTATACTTGAAAAAAAAGCTGATCAACTGATGAGTATGTGTGGGCTTGTGGTAAGAAATAATACCCCTATCTCGTAAATTAAGTGGCGTGAGGTTCCAGAATTAAATAAACAAAAAATGTGGACAGAATTATCTGTAAGTCAAATTATATTAGTACTTTCATTTATTCAAAAATAAAGAAATATACTAATTATTTTACTCAACATATGATTTGAACATTTATATTGTAGGGAACATTTGATGGTATTGATGAGATAAAAGATTAATTATTTGTACAAATAGGTATTATGTGGAGAAATTGGAAATCCCATATATACAGAATATTTATTGAGCCAGTAGAGGGTGATGCTCGATATATTGTTCCTGAGGAGTATAAGACTATGATTAATCAGCAAGAGTGGGATGATTTTATCAAAGCTCACTCGAGTGATGAGTTTTTGGTAAACTTCTATAATTATATCTTAATTAAATTTCAACTAAGAACTTACTTTTTTAGTGAGCATTTTTCATAATCAATATTTAACTTCAATTTTAGGTTAAAAGTGCTGCAGCTAAAGAAAGGGCAAAAGCCCAGAAGTACTTTTACACTACCTCAAGGAAAGGATACGCAGGTCTAGAGTATGAAATAGTATGATAATTTAATTTAAATTCACTTTAGTTCTAAGATTCAGTGATAAACTAATATTTTTTTATCTTTTATAGCAAAAAGAATCTGGTAATGAGGAATTTATCTCAAGAGCCGACTTATGGGTTGCTGCACAAAAAAAAAGGATGGTCAATTTATTAACATGCCATCACAAGAAACAGCAAATCAAATAGTAATTATCTTGTATATTAGTATTATTTTTACATTTTATAAATAAATATTAATTTAGTTATTTTTGTAGTTAGAGTTGGCTACACAGTCCTCTCAGGGTGTTACTCGCTTTGAGGGCAGGGATGATGAAGTCTCCAGGGTCCTTGGTCAGGAGCATCCGGGAAGAGTTCGAGCTAGTGGAATATTTGAGACAATAACAACATATTTTAAAGATAATAGAAGGGGCAAAGTCATTGCTAGAAATACTGAGATCCAAGAGTTGAGGACAGAGATGAGCCGTGTTTGGGCAAAAATGACTGAAATGAGAGCTACAATGAATAGAGAGGACAGTTCTGGGGCAGCTCACGCTAGTCCTGATACTGTAAATGCTCCAATAGGAAGCATGGGAGGCTCAGATGTGGACATGAGTCCAAGTCAGCCGCCACAACTATCTGAGGTAATAAATATTCTTATAATTATTATGTATGAATAATAATACAATATCATTTATTTTTAATAATTATTATTTGTAGGGATCACCATGTCTGCTTGCATCGATGCAACCAAATAATATCGTTGCACGTGGAAGGGTGATTAATCCAGGTGGGTCAGGCATGATTGTACATAACGTACCGTTAGGCGACGGTATATGTAGTATATCTATTGATCATGTTATAGATAGTTCTGTCCCACTTTCTTTTTTTGTTGATGAGTGTTATACAATCGGACAAGCTACTGAGTATATTGTCCCTTGGCCTTTATATCTTATTTCTTATGATAGTCAGGTATATATTTCATAACTTTAATTTTTATTATTATTTTTGTCAATATTTAATTTTTTTTGCAAAATACAAAAAAAAATAAAAAATGTGAAAAAAGTATCGCAAGTCTCAAAGGACTCTACAATGCGTAGCAATCAGGTAAAATATATGTAACTATTTTATATCTCAAATATAATTTAAGTAATTATTGTTCATATTGATAATTTTTTTTTCAGCAACAACAACACATCAATCTACCTTATGTCGCTAAGATGCTCGAATATGCAACTTCCATGATGCTTCCTACAAATATGATGGAAGTTATTTTGCCAAATAAAATATTTAGTCATATGCGATAATTATTTTTTGATAAAAGGGAGATTACTTATTTTGCATTGAAGGAAAAGATTAGTGGAGGAATAGTTAGTGCATATTGTGGGTAAGAATAAAATATAAAACTAATATATATATTAATTCAATCTGAAAAATATAATTTCTAATGTATATTTTTTTGTAGTTGATCAATCAAGATGTAGGAGATCAGTACTATTTTATAGATCCACAAAACATATCTGCTTATGTCGTCGCAAATGAACGGGCGACACTATTAAGCAACCGAATATTGGACATATCTCAAGGTTCTGTTATTATTATTCCATATAATAATAGGCAAATTGTTTTTATTTTTTCTAATAGCAAATATCAATTTTCATTGTTTAATCATAGCATCTATTTTCTCAGGGACCATTGGATGTTAGCCGTGTTAGATCCATATAGTTTATTGTATACTGGATGGATCCTGTTGGACACAATTCGTAAAGATTTACATGCAATTATTAATACGTAAGTATTTTACATATATACATGTGATTGACATTGCATAAATAATCAACTTATTTTTTCAATGGCTTCATTACTCGTTTTGGAATGGAACGCCTTAATAAGCGAAATCTCAAAGTAAAAGTGAACACAATTAAGGTATTGCTTTTAATTAATTTTAGTTTTAACTAATATAATCTTTAAATGCTTTATACTTAAAGAATAATATTTTGTTATTCAAGCAGTGTCCAAGACAGAAGGAAAATATTCAATGTGGATATTTTATCCTTCGCTATATATGAGAGATTATTCATTCGAGAGTTACAAGTATCCAAATAGATGTATGTAATAAATATTTTTTTAGAAATTTTATTTTATTAGCACATTTTATTTTTCTATAATATAACTAATATTAGTTTTCTTTGTTTGCAGTTTTTTGGAAATAACGGAACTTATAGTGACAATGAAATAGATCAAGTTTGTGAAGAACTTGCTGAATACATATGTGATTCGTGGCACTTATGGGATGATATATTATTTATAAATTCAACAATAGTACATATATTATAATATACTAAATCTTTAAAAAGTTTTAATCTAATACATTTTTAATGATAATGCAGGTGTACATCGTTAATTATATTTTACAAATTCTTTAAATAGATATAGTTCTTATTGTTGATTTTGCGTGTGTATGCAACCTCTAGATAGTGTACTTGTGATTTCTAGTTTTGTGACTGATATTGTTTTAATCCAAATGCAACTTGAACCCCTGCATCTTGAGTGTGCATGAGTATGGTAAATTGATCTTTAAGTTGTGACAGATATACAAACTTAACTGTATAAAATTTTGGCAAAAAAACTGTGATATTAATATTATTTTACAAGGCATTTTTGGACTATATCAAGGTGCCAGCAATCATGATGAGCAGCGTAGTCTGATGAAAGCAACTGTTATGATTCGCAGGCTAACTACATGTTCTTCCGGACCTCCCTGTGAAGCGTAAGCAGTAGGTAATTAATTATGCATATTTAAGTTGTAAAATTTTTTATTTGATGTAATATTTATAATTTCTTGATTGTGTGTATATGTGTGAGTGTGAAAGGGGATAAATTGCTTCCCTAAAATGCTGGTTAAACTGACTAAATTGCTTTCTTGAAATATTGATTATGCTTTAATTGATTGAGAATTTGAATGTTGAGAATCTCCTAAAAATATAATTGAAATTCATAATTCTTATTTTGCTTTGATTGTTTGATATGTTCATCAATGTGATTTGAGATTCTTCCTTAATAGTGAGAATAAAAATATTTCTTTATACTATAGATTTTAAATAATTTCATAATTTACCAAATTTTTATAAAAAAAAAATAACATATACAGCGGTTGTTCAAGACAACCGCTATAAAAGATTAAGAATCTTTTACAGCGGTTGCCTTGAACAACCGCTGTAAAAGCTTAATCTTTTACAACGGTTGCCTTGAACAATCGCTACAAAAACATGCTCTTTTACAGCAGTTTTAAACCGTTGTAAAAGGTTTAGACCTTTTATAGCATTTGCATAGAAAGTGGTTTGTTTACGGTCTTTTACAGCGGTTTTTAACCGCTGTAAAAAACCAATATTCTACTAGTTATAATCTCACATGCGGGTTTAGTGTGGCGTCGATCTCATTCTTACATTCTGTTGTTCGTTTCACCCCCACCCTCATTCAATGTCTCCTTCTATGAATAATCATGTTCATAAAAAATTAACAAATAGAATTTGAGCAAGTCGAGATTTTCAGTGTCAAGTTAAATTCGATTCAGGTACACTGAATTTTGATTTTGACTTATAAAAAAATTAAGGAAAATATTTGATTTATTATTTTCTTAGTGTTATGTCATATAATTTAGATGTCATAACATCCACATGTCATCTTTTAATTAATAATTCTATAATTTTATAAAATATTATTTATAGATATTATTAAATCAAAATATTATTTTCTCTATATAACATAACATAATACTAAAGATAATACTGAATCAAACGCTCCTTAAATCAATTTAAATCGACAAAAATTCAAATACTTATGAAACTAACTTTGAGTTTCAAACAACTCTACTCCTTGATATGGAGATAAGAACACATGATGATCTTCTGTCAAAGAGATTTGTGGCACAGCACATTGATGGGGTAGCCTTTCAGCATCCTCGTGGTGGGAAAGTTCACCAGTTTATCCTTCTCCGCTACCTCCCAACTGTCATTCACAATTTCACAACCAAAAATAGAAATCAAAAACCACTTCAGCGCAGACGAAAGCTCAAAATTTGAAACTCGCTCGAGTTCAAGCATGTCTCAAAAATCATCTAGAATTAAATGCACAGCTTAGAACTTCGGCCTTGGGATTTGGTAACTAAATTTATGTTTATCAAATCAAGCCAATGTAAAATCATGTGCTCGAAAAATTTCAAGTTGAGCTGAATTCATGCTTTTCGAGATAAATTTTGGCTTAATTGTTTTGGTACCAGTATTGAAATTAAATTGGTTAAAAAAATAATTCCTTATCACTCTATTGAAGCAAGAATATAGAATTTAAATAAATAAAAAATTATAAAACAGATGAAATAAGTTGATGGGAAGATATTTAAAAAGATAAAATTAATTTTAGTGGAACTGAATGACAATAGATCAAGTTTATGTAGGTGACTTCAAGTAATTTGGAATTAAATTATTATTATTTTTACTATGAAAATAAAAATTTTAAAGGAAAAAATTTCAGCAGCATAAGAGCGTTTGTAAGTACCTGAAACACGTGGTGAGATAATGGAGAAAGACGGAGACCTCCGCCCGACCGAGCTCATAACCAGGGCATAGCCTTTGGCCGCCACCGAAGGGGGTGAAAGTCGGAGGAGCTATCCCACCTTGTTGCTCTTCCTTTTTGTTGTTGTTGTTGTTATTGTTGTTGTTGTTGTTATTGTTGTTGTTCTGCAACAAAACATTAATAAATAAACAGGTTAGATAAATTATTCATTTAAATATTAGATATCGATGCTCGAATCAGATCAGCGTAAATTAAAAATGATACGGACTAATGAAACAATGCATTTAGTTACCATCCATCTCCACGGATTGAAGCTGCGAGCATTCTCATAGTAATCTTCTTGGAGGTGGACTGCTCGAAAAGAAGCAAAAACCTTGCATCCCTTTGGAATCATGTACTCTGCCATTACTTCAATATCATTAATATTTATTTATTTCAAAACATTAAATATCAGCAATAAAAGAAATTTGGGTTATGATTATAACGGTTTCAAAATTTCTTATTTGAATATTTTCATATTCTCGAACTTTTATTAATATCAGATGAATTATTTCTTACGTGCTATAAAATGAATGTAAAATTAGAGTAACGCTATCATTATCTTTCGACTAATCAATCATCGTGCTCATTTGCCTTCATCTCTCTCTCTCTCTCTCTCTCTCTCTTATCTCTCCTTCTCACTCTCTCTCTCTTATCTCTCCTTCTCACTCTCTCTCTCTCTCTTTTTTTGCCCAACACAAATTTGAACTATAAAAATTAACTTTATTTCATAACTAACACAAATACGAATACTATAATTAAAAGTATTTCACATTTTACATACTTTCTAATATTAAAATAATTTTTTTTTTCATTAAGCTTAAAAAATAAAATATATTTTTCTCTTGTCCAAAAAAAATCTCGAACCAAACAAGGCTAAGTGGTGAGTGAGGTGCTAGCACTGGAAGTCTGGCGTCTCACCAACTAGACATTAGAGATTGAGGTGGTTACCATATATAATGCAATTAAAAAATTAATTCATGTAGAAAAAATGATAAATATGTAAATAAGAGAGATTGATGTGGCATGTGGTAACTAATCCCTAATAACATGTTACTACTTAAAAAAAATGAATATTAAATGTACATACATAAATATATGTCATCAATGAATATAAAATATGTTACTAAATATGGTTATATATGCTGGTATATATAAATATTATAAGAGTTTAAAGAATTGACCAAACTCATCAATGAATATAAAATCATATAAAACTTTATACTACGTTGCATTAAATATATATATATATATATGTCATGTCTCATTCATGAACATAATTTTAATTCATTGTACAAAAAATTTTCTTTGAATGTCACATAATAAATCTAATTTATAAGATCAAAGCCTTGAAGCACAACATTAATATGTTATGTAAATTAATAGCAAAAATCCAATATTTGGAGTTAATTAATTCTAAATGTTTCCTTTTTCCTCTTGCAAAATGCCCCTAAAACCTTTCAATAACAAGTTCATAGAAGAGAGTGAGAGTGAGAGAGAGAGAGGGAGCACAGTGTTTTTAAGATTGGAAGAAGGTAAATTAAAAAAATATAAACATAAATATCATAATTTTATGTTATAGAAATAAATTAATTCAATATGAATTGATCAAAATATGTAATCTAATTTCGACAAAAGATCAGACTGAAGTGTGAGTCTGTTTCCTTGGATTAAACGATTTGATTTAATTTTTACAACACTGATTCATGGTACCATAATTAAAAAGGGAGGGCAAAGAAATATGTAATTACAAATAGCCTTTTTTCTTGAGAAATTATTGGATTTGGACGGATGAACGCGTGAAATTTTCGGTGATAAATCGCACAACGATGCATGTACAAAGTGACGAATAAGTACACAGCATTACTCTATATATGTGACTGCACTGTTTAGCTACGTAGGACACTTTTAAGTTATGTAAAAATATTTATGTAAAGGTAAAAATATAATACGCTACGTAAAAGTTGGAACATGTCCTAGGTAACAAAAAAAATGCTCGTAAGAAACATGATGAAACTTTATATAGCTTAAAAATATCTCTACGTAACTTAAAAACATCCCTAATTAAAAATGTCTCCATGCAACTCCATAGAGACCACCTGCACGCATGTCTCCGCACAATTTGTTAGTGGAAAAGTTGATGCATTAGTCTATCTGAATCTTTTGATTTCTCTTAAAATCAGTAACTTAGAGGGATTTCTAGATTGATCGAGGTTACCTTTGATGGTTCAGTACAATAGGAGGCCATAGTAGAATGACCTTGATGATGTGGTGTACATCATTCCCAAAAGATTAAAAACTATTGCAAATAACGTATTGAGAATATGAACGATTTGGTTAAGTGAGGCCCAATGGAGGTGTCGAAGTGGACTCCTTCGGCTACACGCTCAAGAAAAAAAGAAGGAAGAAAGACCGCTAGCCAGTTAAGCGCCTTCCACCCGGGCATTCAAAGCAATCTTCTAAACCGACTTCGCACTCTATTTGCTCTCCCCCCTTCTCTCCAGGGAGGAGAATTGGTGTCAAGGTGTATTATCTTACCAGGATATCCGTGACATGCGTCGAACTGAGGACCTTTGTTTTAGTCTCCTCAGCTTCCTGCACGTGAGTAGGCTGCACCAACACGGAATCACCCGAAGCAAAATAAATCTCACACGATACTACTACTCGGATCAGCAGCAAGGAGGGAGGGACTTGTTAAGAACCGCGAGAGTTACTATGGATCTTATACTAGAACATACTGTAAATATATTGCTTTCATTTTAATTTGGTAAAATTATACAGCGAAATGTAAATTATGCAGTTAATTTTTTGGAATAATATTATATGTTAGATATATATATATATATATTTTATTGAGATTGGAGAATATCACTTGTGTCGGTCTAAAAAAATTGTTGGTTGACTTCTTATATTTTTATATTAATATTTTAATTTAATGAGAAAAAAAATTCTAGCAGATTAGATCATTAATACTGTAGGAGCATCAAAAAGCGATTATAAAGTATGGACAATGGCATACGGATAAAGGAGTGTCGGCAAAGAGAAGCAGACCTCTGAAATGGACGTCGGCGACGGCGCGCCGGAAAACACCGCTGATGATGTTGGCGACGCGAAGCGTCTCGTTGACGACGCACTGGGTAAAAGCCATAGCCTTGTAATCAATCCACTCCAATTCGCCCTCCTCCTCCTTCTTCCTCGCCCGAATCTCCTCTTGCTCTTCCTGCACCAACCGCAATTGATTACGCCAAAAGGAGCCATCGACCGGAATCATTGGGCACCGGAAAGAGGAGACAAAAGGCAAGAAAAATCGATCCTTTTTCTTCTTTCCCCTTCTAAGCGAGAGATCGATCGACGACGGTGAAAAAAATGGTACCTTGAGGCGGGCGAGGGCGGCGGGGTTGTCGGTGAGGAACTTCACGGCGAGGGTCATGATCGTCGGCGTCGTCTCGTGGCCGGAGACCAGCAACGCCAGCAGAAAATCCACCATCTCCTCCTCCGAAAACCCTTCCTCTGCCTCAAGCAGCTCGTCCACCATGTCCTTGCTCTTCCTCCTCGTCTTATGCATATCCTTCTCCTCTTTCCTCTTCTTCACCAGCTTCATCAACGCGTCGGCGACCTTCTTCCGGGCCTAATTTACCAAACCCAAAGTTTAAAGTCTCCGATTAATGGTGAAACAAGATTAAAAATCGGACCTTGATGGCTCTCCCGTAGGTGGTGAAGGAGAGGAATGGCGGAAAGGGAACCGAAAAGAAGCCGTCGATGAGCACGTTATAATGGCGGCGGAGCTCCTCCGTCCACTCCCCCGGCCCTTCACTCATCAGCTGCTCCACCGTCAACTCGAAGGTGATCTTCCTCGTCTGGTCCAGCAGCCGAACGCCGCCCGCGGAAGCCCAAGAGCGGAGATTCCTGCGAACTACACGGTCGATGTCGGATAACAGGGAGGCGCGGATGACCGCCGGCGAGGCGAAGCGGGTTAGGGTGAGGGAGTGCATGCGCTTGTGGAGGGAGCCCTTCATGAGGACGAGGGAGTGGCGGCCGAGGAGGGTGGAAACGGAAGAGGGATAGCTGCCCTCGAAGGTCCGCCCCTCGCCGGCGAGAACGAGGCGGTTGAACTCCGGGTCGGCGGAGAAGACGGTGACCTCGCCGAACAGGTGGGTTGTAAACAGGCGGCTGCCGTAACGGCGTACGCGATCGTCGACGAACGGCTCGGGGTCGTCGGTCCGGTAGGCGGCGATCAGCCGGAGAGTTTCTCCGACGAAGGGCAGGCCGGAGCTGCCCGGCGGAAGCTTTCCTCCGCCGGCGTTCTTGCGGGTGGTCCGACGGACGAAGGCGAAGGCGAGGAGGGCCAGGAGGAGGAAGAAGGGGTAGGGAGGAAGAAGGGGAATGAAGGCGGCGGCCATGGCGGAGCCGGAGAGGCAGATCAGAAGGGGGAATTAAGAGACGGTAGAGGAAAGTGAGGGATATTGAGTTTTTTTCAAGAGAAAAAAAAATAAAAAAAAATACTTATTTAACACTATTTAATAAATAAAATTAAAAAAATTTTAATATTACAAAAAATTTAAATAGATACCATCTCCATATTTCGATAAAAATAAACTATTAGTTATAAATTTGAGATGAGACGGATTGGGATGAGATGAATATAAGTAATTTTATAGAAAATGAGAAATGAATGTGTTTTGTTAAATTCAATTCAAGTCTTCTTCGTTATCATTCTTACATTTAATAAGAAGTTTGATATTTTTTTTATATATATATATTAAAAGTTTGAGACTTTTGAACGAGAATATGTGAAATATTTTATTTTACTATCACTTATATTACATTCTTTATTTAGTTAAGTTTAATTTGATGTCATTTATACATATTAATAAATTATGTTTAAGATAATATAATGGGTAATTATTAGTCGTTATACAACACATGACTATAAAAAAAAATGTGATTGCATTAAAAATGTCTAAATGATTCCTATATGCTTCCGTAATAAAATTCACATAAAAATATGTAACATTAATGTAAGAAAAGTTCATATAAAAAATGAACCAAATGAAAAGCTAGAACTAATTATTACCATCGGGCGAAGCGGAAGGCTAAGCTAGGCGTATTCTTGGTACATTGTGGTCGCTTTGATGACAGTGAGATTTTCTAGCTTCCGCACATTGTAGATACTCGTCCTTATCGGCATTAGTTGTTGTTGATGCTTTTGCAGCTGTTATCGAACAAAGGATGTAGAGAATGCTATGCTAACTCCATCGCCTGCTCCACGACCGAACAGAAATGTAGCCACAATAAGATCGAAATCAATCAAAGATCTCTCATTCTATTGCATCGTTCTCATTGATAGTGAATCGATAGTGATTTTAAGTGAACAAATAATGAGTGAGAGGATGATGAAAATGTAGAGAAGAAGCTTTTATGTGGAAATTTTGGAAGGGGAAAACCATGTGTTGAGAGATGGTGATTTAAATATGTGCTACGAAGTGTAGAAGATGGCCGACTCCTTCGTACCGTTTCGCATTCGAAGGAGCTACAATTAATATTCAAAAGACAGACCTATTATATTCGATAGATCGATAGTCCAATTCGGATCTTCTTATCGAAGCATATTTGACAACAAAAAAGTTTTAGTGATAAATGTGTCGTTCTTATCAAATCGAGTTTGAGCCAAATTTGTTTCGAGTTAATTAAAATTTTTTCAAGTTCAAGTCGATTACCGAGTTGAATCAAGTCATACTTTTAATCTTATTTTAAGAGTTGAATTAATTTATTCCGATCGGGTTGACTTTGAGTCGAATGAATCATATCGAGTAAAATGGGCCCGAGTTTCAAGTTTCGAACATAATTAGCAGGTAATGAGAGCCAAAATTTAGAGAGTAAGATGCAATTTACTCTTTTATTTCCCACTAAAAATAAATATTCCCAGCGTTACGTTAAGTCTCTGTCATAATTAAATATTTTTCTCATTAATAATATTATGAAAACGGTCGAGATGTCGTTATTTATGTCTGTTATCAGAATAAATTCGATTTATTTTAGATTAATTATAACCTTATTTGTAATTCTTAGATGTAAAAAAAAGGAAAATAATATATATATATATATATATATATATTTTAATAACATATTCAAACACTTCTATTTTTATAGATTTTTTTTACTAGTACTCTACAATAAACTTGTTTAACTATCTAATAAATAATCAAAATTTACAAATTAAGAGGAATATTTTATTAAATTTAATAGAATTTTTTCATTTATCTTTAAATTTACTGTAATATATCGTGATTTAAATGTAGTGGTATTATATCTGCTCAAACACGTTTAACTATAGAGTTTTCAATCATTAATTCATGATTTTACCCCAAAAGATGCTTCTATCATTTGAAATCACGTTATGTGCATGCTTATATAGCTTAGGATCTCCTCCTCTTTTCGATGTGGGATAATTTATTCTTGTGCTCCTGCCACTATTATTTATTGACCTAAAAGCCTACCAAAGACTGCACTTTGCCTTAGTGATTTCTTTCTCTTAGGATATCACCTGGCAATCACTCTCCGTCCTCTTCAGCCATGGGCGTCACACTTACATACAAGATTAGTATATTTTCAAGCAATTAGAGTATAAATATTACAAATTAATGAGATAAAATAAGTGATTTTTGCATGTATAATTAATTATAAATGGTGAAAATCATTAAATAATAAGACAATCTTATTCGTTTCAAAGATGATGCATACGCATTAAGAACGAAAAAGATCTCAAATACAAATAGCTGAAAGCTAGCTAATGTGATAATTAATTTATATTTATATATTAGATTATTTATTTCATAAAGGAAAGTAATTAAATAGGTAGAATTTTAAGGTTAAACAAGTTATTAGTGGCATGAGAAGCTTAATTAGTACTGATTAAGGTGATGTGTTTTGTATTTATTTAGTGATGGCATCATAGAAGTTATTTTGATAAAGAGTTGAATGAAATCATAAGGAGTTCTAAGAATGCATGAGTACATGGCTAATTTTGATATAAGTAGGGCTACTAAGATATAATTTCACCCGAAAATTTCCGATTTGAATTCTCAAGTTTCGATCAACTTGTGTAATAATGCAACAAAAGTCGATACATTCAAATGAAGGACTCATTTCAACATCCCTCCAATAGCACCAAATGGAAGATCGGAAGCGGGAAAAATTGCCACTCACTCTTAAATTTCAAACCACGAAAAAATATTTGATTTTGATGCCTGATTGTTCGAGCGTTCAAACCCTGCTCACCATGAGCATTGCGAGACCTATGCATACGAGGCAGGTAGCTGTTGCGCACTCTAATATTCAGGCTCTTGACTCAATAATATCTCTTAACTCTTGAAAACGTGAGATTTTTATGAAAAATTTAAAAAAAAAAACGAAAAAGTTATAGAACTACTTTTGGTGTGTTATATTATTCGCGCTCTTGATTTTTTTGTTATTATCGATTTTAGATTATGTATAATAAGCAGTTCTATAAGTAAATTGCAAGAATTGTGGTCTTCTTCTATGAACAATTTATGTTATTTTCAATATTATTTAAATACATTTGTGAGACAACTCATGAAATCATTTATTAGAGAAGATGAAAAGGTATAGATGTGGGGGGAAAATATTCCTCCAATAGTTTCAGTCAATTTAATGCCATCAATTATTATCTATCTACTAATTAAATTCTAAGATTTGATGAAATTAAATGCCGTTCATATTCTTTTATTATTATTATTATTATTATTATAAGTGCCATTTGATTTAATATGTATTAAAAAATGTTTACACGTGGGAGTCGGGACCACTGTTTCATCAAAGCTGTCCCCGTCGCAACCGACAGCGATAGGTGACTCAGACCCTCAAATATTTGCACGGAGTTTCAAGCCCGAGTTCACGAAAATATCACTCGATGCGGGAGACAGGTGGAGAAGTTATTGGGTTCGGACGGCGCACCGTCCGGAACCCAATCAGAGGGCGCCACGTGTGCCATACAGCTGGGTCCGGGCACACGTGGCGCCCTCTGATTGGGCGTCCGAACGGTGCTCTGTCCGCACCCAATAATTTTTCAGACAGGTGACATTGCCTGAGGTCATGTTACACCTCCCCCAAAGACAGTGCATTATCCTCTCCGCACACTTCTCTTCAATCGAGATAATAGAACTTGCGTCATCAACCTGAGAGGCGATAGAGCACACTCCCAAATGCTTTTGCATACTGTCTCCATTTATTTAACAAAACTACTGAAAGGTATTGTCACTTAGTTGAATCAACCAGCTCGGATCAACTTGAATTCAACTAAAATTATAAAAAATAATTTAAACTAGCTCGACTTGAAACGGTTAAATCTAAGTTCTCTAATTATGAGTTTTAAGTTCAAATACTTTAATATACAATAAATCGAAAGCTAATTGTTAGTATTCTATTTAAATATATTGAAAAATTATTAAATTATCATATAGTTACTTGTATTAAGTTAAAATAATTTAATATATAATGAATCGATCATTAAATATGTGCATTTTAGCTTAAATTCCTCGATGTAGTTATGAATAATTTTACAATTATCACTATTCAGTTCAAATAATAAATTAGTTTCTAAGCATTTGTATTCAGTTGAAATATATTTTTAAATTATCAAATTATTATATAATTATTGATATTAAGTTAAATTACATTATTATCTATCGAATTGGTCCCTAAATATTTGATATAACCTATTATGTCAACTGAATGCATATATTTAGAGACTAATTGAATGCACATATTTAGAAATTAATTTGATAAATATTAAGATATTT
>JAEMOT010003211.1:93710-121073 GCA_019297695.1 Apostasia ramifera | reverse complement strand
TTTATAGAGTGCCCAATTTGAATATTGCTTCCTCACCAACAGACAAAAGAAAAAGAACATGCCAGTGCTTATTGATCTGGTTGTAGAATAATTTTGTAGAATAGTTTGTTGATGATTGGATTTGTACTGTGAAGAGTTAGGCAATCATGGCCAAAATATCAAATTATACTCAAACATAATCCTAAGTTGACACATAGGTGACAATTATATTCCATTATAATATTTCTTATAATTTGTTTTTTTTTTTATTTATCACTATTTTTTTTTAATATTTAAAATAATTTTCACAATCTTCTAAGCATTTCATATCAACTCATCCAATTATTTTAAGTTACAATAATCTAAACAACTAATATAAAACCACTCACTCCCATCTCACACTCCTTCATTGTTATAAGTCGTTATAAGCAAAATCATCTCAACAACAACAATAACAACAACAACCAAGCCTTAATCCCACTAGGTGGGGTCGGCTACATGAATTCTTTGTTTCCATTGTGCCCTATCGGTTACCAAATTCTTATCTAAGTCTAAGTAACTAAGATCACTCCTTATAGTTTCTTGCCATGTCTTCTTTGGTCTCCCTCTTCCTTTTTGTATATGGGCAAAATTCAATAACTCAATTTTTCTAACTGGAGCTTCAATTGGCCTACGATTTAGATGTCCAAACCTTCTAAGCCGACTTTCTCTAAGTTTATCCTCAATTGGTGCAACACCAATTTTCTTTCGGATATACTCATTTCTTATTCTATCCTTTCGTGTATATCCACACATCCACCTTAACATCCTCATTTTTATAATATTTATTTTATTTGTATGTTTACTCACTGGTCTTAACGAAAGGATAAATTTTTTTAAAAGATTAGAGTGATTTATTTGATATATTTAAGAATTAGAAATTAAATACAATATGACAGTTAGTTATCCCAAATAAAAAACCTTTTCAAAAAGGAATGTTCTCACGAGCCCTTATCAATCTAATGGACTTAAATGCTATGATTCAAAGATCGTAAGTCAATTAGCAATGGATTGGAAAGCTCATGAACCTATAAGCAATTTATCCCATCTCTTAATCATTGTTTATTATTATGAAGTGAAAACAATGCCATGGAGGACTAAAATAAGTTATTCATAAAAGGAAATATCTCAGCCATAAAATAATGCATAATGTAGACATATTCTTCTTTTGGAGATCAAGGGACCCAAAATCATGACCACCAACTGGTTAAATTATGAGCACAATCCCCATATTTTGTATATTAATTACTAGCATAATGTTACATTACTAAATTATACTAGTTCAATGTTAATTAAAGAAGTGCATCAACTAATTAGTTACCACAAACTATAAGAATCTATAAGCAGCATACCCTATCAATTAACAGTATAGTTGTGACGCCCATGATCGAAGAGGACTGAGAGTGATTGCTGGATGATATCTTAAGAAAAAAAAAATAACTGAGATAAAATACAACTCCTAACAAGCTTCTAAACCGAATAATGAGTGGTGAGAGCAGCACATGAACGAATCATCTCACATTTAAAAAGGAGAAAAATCCTAAATTATATAAGTAGATAACGTAATTTCACATAATAGAGACATCATTTAGAGTAAAATTGTGATGCTAATGATGAAAAACTTCATAATTAAACGTACTTGAGCTACAATAGTACTGAGACGAGTGATCTTCTAAAAAGTGCTCAAGTCACCCAATTTTCGTAAAACTAAAACAAATAATACCTCTGCATTAGAATCATAGGATGTTACAATAATCTTATTTAAATAGAAAATACGCAAATATATACCATGCAAAAGGAGCCAGTGGGCAAGCCCAAACTTCATTTATGAGCCTAAAAAAGCCCAATTCTTCATTGGAAAAAAAATTACCCTCATAATTTTCCTTATTATTAAATAAATTTTGAGCATGAATATTTACAATATCCCTTCTAACTTTGATGGATAATTAAAATTCTCTTTTAAGAAATGAAAATATGTATTTACAACAAATCAAGTTTAGAAATAAAATATTGCATGCTTAATTCAAGACAGTACTCTTTTGCCATATCACATTCAACTCAATAAACACTATAAAATTTCATCAAAAAAAAAAATAATAAACACTATAAAAAATCTTTAGTTTGAACTCATTCTGCAGCTTAAATGAGAGCCAAAGCATACCTACCAATAAGTAGTTGCTAACTTCCTTTTTTCAATGAGAAACAGTTGATTGAAAGAGCTCTATAGAGGAGTTGGAGCACAGATTTTTTTTTTTTTTTTTTTGATAAGAGTTGGAGCAGTTACTTTCAATCATAAAGAAAACATATTACATGGATTTTAGATGCACTAAGCTTCCCTTAAAATAAAGCAACAAATCAAAAATGAAAGGAAAAATTAATACAATCATAAGGCATCCAGAAAATCCCTGTAATGCATCATATAAAGCTCGGTTGGTAATTGCAAATGGCAGGAGGGCTCTCCAAGAAGAGAATCATCAAAAAGAATTGAAGCATTAGGTTAATTTGAACATCAATAACTTGAATACTTCATGGCGCTACTTTTTCTTTCACTCCGTCTCTGAGCACTTCGAGTTCCTTTTGGGCGGCGCATATAAAAGCTTTAACAGCATCAAAGGTTGTCAGCCTAATGCTGCAAGACGAAAAGAAATATCATAAACAGCTTTATCTTTGCACGAAAGAAATGCAATTCCCTAAAAGCTCAAATCGGTGAATAAGATTATCTCAATTTGACGTATATCATAAACCCTAGGCCTATACATTATTCAAAAGAAGAAAGTAAAACATGATGTACAATTCTTAGTCAAACTTCCTTATATCCGAATACAGGTAACAACTCCTTTATACATGTCTTTAATAGCTTGAATATGAACAGTATAAATTCCTTTTTTTTTTAAATTCTCCAAAGTATTTCTCTTGAAATTTTATCATAGGTTTTTCTAAATCAATAAGAATCAAATGTAGATTTTCCTTTCTCTCCTTAAACTTTTTAATAAATGAATAGTTTTCATAGTAGATCTACCTGACATAAAATAAATTGATATTTCTATTCCTCTTAATTTTTACTACATGATCTTTCAAACTCTTATCAAAAATTATACTCACTCTATTCTTAGTTCTATTCTTACCAGAGTACTAAAGTTTGAAGCCTAAGCTATCAATTTCTTTAGCTTTGTCTTCTACCCATTTCGTTTCTTGAAGGCATATCAAAGCATTTAAGAACTATTACAATTGGATTACACCAACACTCAGCTTTAAGTTTGTATCTTTTTACTTTGATTATGAAAGTCCTGTGTATGCTTTTTACAGATGATATTGTCCTTATTAATAAAAGTAAAGAGAGAGTCAAAGCAAAGTCGAGCTTTGGAGGAATATTTTAGAATCTAAAAGTTTTCATTTTAATAGATCAAAAACTGAATATATGGAGTACACATTTAGTCAAGAAAAAAACACTTATATTAGTGATGTGACAATTGAAGATCAAACTATCAAGAAGAGTAAGCACTTTAAGTACTTTAGATCAATCATACAAAATGATGGTGAAATAGATAATGACATTACTAACAGGATCCAAGTAAGATGAATAAAAAAGAAAAATGCTTCTGGTGTGTTATGCAATAGAAAAATTTCATCCAGACTTAAGAGTAAAATTTATAAAACTATAATAAGATTAGCGATGATATATAGTGCTGAATACTGACATACAAAGAAAAAATATATAAATAAAATAAGTGTTGTAGAAATGAGAATGCTAAGGTGGATATGTAGATATAAGAAGTGATCAAGTTATTGAATTTTCCCCATATTCAAAGAGGAAGAGAGACCAAAGAAGACACGACAAGAAACTATAAGAAGTGATCTTACTTATTTAGAACTAAATAAGGATTTGTTAATTGATAGAACGCAATGAAAACAAAAAATTTATATAACTGACCCACCTAGTAGGATTAAGGCTTGGTTTTTGTTGTTGTATATGTAATGCTAAAAAAATATGAATTGGTGGTGTCTAACAAAATTATTTACTAATTGAGCAAAGAATTGAGTTGGTTTGATGTTCTGTGAGGTGATGTGGTACCGATGAATTCGTATACCTAGAACCAATGAGATCAAAAAATTGCCTATAATGAGTTATTCCAACGAGGGCGGGGAATGTTCGCCAGGTGATGTCCTAAAAAGGAATTACTAATACAAAGTGAGGCTCCTAATAAAGATTCTAGGATAACAATGACAAAAATTAAAAGAAAAGAGAATTTCTGAAATATTTTCTCTATCTTTCACTAGGAGAATTACAATATATATAGACATTAAGAATGATCAAATCCCTTAATCTTAGGATCTAATATAGGAAGAATTACAGCAGGAATATATATACAATAATAATGAAGATCTTAGAGAGATAATCAAGGGATATACAAAATAAGAAAAGAAGAATATATTGACATCCCCCCTCAAATTGATGCGGGTAAGTCTATCAGCATCAATTTGCTACTGAGAAACTTGTGTCGTTGGCGTGTCAAAGCCTTCGTAAAGACAGAGAAAATATTTCTTCTTTCCTTATTTTGTATATCCCTTGATTATCTCTCTAAGATCTTCATTATTATTGTATATATATTCCTGCTGTAATTCTTCCTATATTAGATCCTAAGATTAAGGGATTTGATCATTCTTACCCTAAGATTAAGGGATTTGATCATTCTTAATGTCTATATATATTGTAATTCTCCTAGTGAAAGATAGAGAAAATATTTTAGAAATTCTCTTTTCTTTTATTTTTTGTCACTATAAATGTGTAAATACCTATTAACTTATATATATATATTGAGTCAATATCAAGTTGAATCTTTTCATTCACTTTGAGTCAAAATTGAGTCAATTATGAATAGAGTAAGATTCAAGTAATTACTAAATTTTGAGCATTGTTAATCCTAAAAAAGTTGTTGCTATCACAACCGTCTACATAACAAATAATGATATTAGAAGTATCTTCTGGAGAAATCTATTCATCCTTGAATTAGTTAAAGTTTGAATCCTCTCGAGACTGTGCTCATAGGCTTCTCGAAGATGTATTACCACAAACGCCTCGAGCTCCAACCTCAGAGGCTATCATTCTTGAGCTAGGTTATTTGAGATTTGATCTTGAAACTTAGTATTCTTGCAACCTCTCTCTCTCTCTCTCTCTCGGTTCTCTTCCTCCGGACAGAGGCCACTCTCTCCTTCTAGCTCCACATCCTGGGTTCAACCCTGCTCTCTTCCTTGAGGCTGAGATTCTGGCACACTTGGTTTATTAACAAACCAACTCTAAGTCGGTGGCATGTCAACAGTAACTTGAGGCTCATTTCCCATGTACAATCATGTCCATGTCTAACTAAATGGGTATGATCCTCAATCATTAAGTCCCTGACCATTATCAGAAGGATGATGCAACTGAACACAAAGCGTGAACAATTACAATGTATATAGACATTAAGAATGATCAAATCCCTTAATCTTAGGGTAAGAATGATCAAATCCCTTAATCTTAGGGTCTAATATAGGAAGAATTACAGCAGGAATATATATACAATAATAATGAAGATCTTAGAGAGATAATCAAGGGATATACAAAATAAGGAAAGAAGAATATATTGACAAACAAGTGGTAAAGACTTCTGTCAGGCTTCTAAGTGAAGTGATATGAAAATGATAGTTTCACATTGTTATACAGAAAAGTGTTATGACATCATGAAACTAAGTAGAAGAAAATGAGGAGATATGACAATGAATGATGAATTTTTATATTCCGTATATTATATTGCTTCGGTACGATATTTCTGTTATGCATGCAAAAGATATTTTAATTTGTGGCATGCCTTATATTTATATATGTATAAATAGTTATTGAAATCCTTTTAGCTTACTAATGATTATTTCTATCATTTCTTATGGTATCTATTACTTGTTCTGAGATTCATGCTATGTTGTAGTTGAGATGTTTTACCTATAGAGTCTGTGTTGACAAACTCCTGTCATTTTTTATGGCAGATATTACACTAGAAAATTCACGGAATATGACGAGATATAAAAAATTGCAATAAATTATTTTAATTTTATGCTACATGTTATCAAATTGTATGTTTGACATCTCGGTTGTATTTAAAAGAGAGACCGAGTATTGGTTGCTAGGACGTCACACATCACCTTAATTGTTAATCTAATACTATGAAATGTAGAAACAGAGACGTACAAACAGGCAACTTTAGCAAACGTAAATGAACAAACCAGTCCAAATGCTATGAACCAAACAAGATTTGAGAATACTTTCACAGAACATATAAACTCTTATCCTTTAGACATATCTTGTTCAAGCATGAGATGATACATGAAATAAATTGCACACATAACGCAATAACACAGAAAATACAAGAAAAATATGTGCTGAATATTTGGTAGCTCATAAAGTGGATCAACTCCTTATCAATAAAATGAAATCTAGCATAGCTAAAAAGAGAACAAACCTGCTATTTGGAAGAGTTTTAAGCGCATTAGGCAAAAAGCCTCTATAGAATCCTATGAATCCATCACGTTCCAGAATACCTGTAATAGTATGGTATTATCAATAGTAGTTGTTAATGAACTTAGTATCCCTATTAGAAGTCTAATGAATAATTTGCATTTATACCATAATTAATGAAATTGAATATGCGATTTTGTGTTTGCATCAAAAAAATGAATATGTGATTTTGTGAATGGAATGATATCCCTGTGAAGTAAAAGTTGGGACCTGCGGTCAAAATCCTGAAATCCTAGTTATCTTGAAAGGGAGAAAACTATCTGTAGAATCCATGACTACAGTTATTGCCTTGCCATTCATATTGCTACCTCACTGCCCTTGTCTTCCTCGATAGCTTCAGCTGCAAGCCTGACGCCAAACGCTCCTCACATGAGCCCTGCGCCACCATGCAGATTCTCCAACATGCGGAGTCGCGGCCCTGGTTCACCACTAAACATTTCACAAGATCCCTCATCTGTTCTGCTTTGTGTTAACTGCTGCCACATGATAAAAGAAATCATGTCACATCCAATCAGCCAATCACCCATGGATGATCCTCATCTAAAGAAGCACTGCATCACGTGACTCCCACGAAGCCCACTATTGCAGTCTTAAACAGTGAGGCTTTTCTCATGAACCCACATGAAGACCAGGGAAGTGCATGTGCAGATCAAAGAAGCCAATTCCTCATGTGGCTTTCTCCTGCAGCCCAAGGCTTTGCATGATCCTCTCCTCTTCTATTGGATCATCCAACCTATTCACCAATTTGAACTAAATTTAATGCCAAATTAAATCTCTGTTGGTAAAATGAGTGAACTTGAAATTATTCTAATTGCCAATATTGTCCGATTGAGCTTTAATTGAAAGATCTAAATATTAATCAACAAAATAATTACTAGGATATAGAGATATTGGTGGGGACACTACGATCGACCGTCGATTCATTCCTGGTTTACCGTTGACGGCCGAGATCTAGTCACGCTGCTTTGATCTGGATCGATTGACTAATAGGACAGATTTGGAAAGATGGATGTTGCGGATCGCTGACTTGGTGGATTGGAAATCTCTCATTCATTCTGATTGATTGGAGATTCCATTTTGGGATGATTTTATTTCTCGCATTTATTTTATATTAGTTGTTTCTATTTTTGTGATAGTTATTTTAGCCATGTTATCTGGTACTTCCTCGTTTGTGTGAGAAATTTATTACATTATGTATTTTTTCTTTATTGAGTCAGTTTGTATGGAGGTCTATATAAACGCCTCCCTATTACTCTTATTTTCTAATGCTGAATAAATCTGATTTGTGTTTTCCCTTGGGATTATCTCATTCTTGAATGAATCGATATCCTGGATAGGGTAGGGCTTGGGCCTTGGGTGAAAATCCCTAAACTCCACCCGCTCCAGCTCTTCACCTCCGGGTTCGATTTTGTTCGCCTTGCACCTCTAAGCCTTCACCGTGTTTCGACTCCGCTCACTCCCCTCGACCGCCTCGTGCAGTTCCGCCAGACTCTTCCAACGCACCTGCGCCCTAGTGCTCCCGGCGGCCGCACCAGCGCATGCCCCGTGCCGAGCGCCGGCACCAGCCTACGCTCTGCGCCCGAGCGCGCTCTACGCCCGAGCGCGCCCTACGTCCGAGCGAGCCCTGCGCTAGCGTGCCCGCCTTGCTCGCGCGCCCCTGCAACCTCGTCTGCGCGCCCAACGAAAACGGCTCTATTTTGGAAAAATTACGTTGTGGTCCCTAAATTCTCTGGTTCAGGTACGAACTTCAACAAAACCTTTAATCTGGTAAAATCGAATAATCTGGATTTTTTTCTACTCGCTTGTGATTTGCTCGAACTTGTTCCGCCTGTGCGACCTTTCATTATTAAGTGATTTTCAATTAGTGTTGGTTAAATATTGTGAGATCCCTAATCCTGTTTCCCGTTTTTGATTTGTTGAAAACCGGATTGCGCCCTAATCTGAATTGGTAATTTTTCAATTACCTTCAATCTAATATATTTAAAATTTTAAAAAAAATCAATTTTGCGGGTTTAATTAATTTCTCAGTCATTACAAAATTATTCTGATATTTTGGCATTAGTTTGTGAATAATCTGTTTCATAAAATTACTGATCTCTAAACTGCATCGTTTTTTATCTGTCCCGCATCAGATATCTACTTTAATTCCTGAAGCCCAAAATTTAATTTAGTCAAACTAATGCAAGGGTACTAGTATAGCTTCATAAATTCTATGTTCCATCAATCTAATGTAATTCTAATTTAAAACTGATCTGATTTTGGGACTGATTTTCTTGATTTTCACATAATTTGCTATTTGAAAATATTTACCCTTATTCATGATTATTTGTTGTTTAATAGTGGATCTGTTTCATCAAAAAGAAAATAGTGGATCTCTTAGTTCGGATATCAAATTCACATTTTGTCCCAAATCATAATGTATAATAGCAAAATCACTTTGTATCTATCATTTTCCTTCCCATTCATTTCATACAAGAAATGAAGAAGCCAAATACGGGAACCCCACCTCTTCCCATGCTATTTCCACTTTAATGATGCAGTTAAACTCTATGTTGATAGCAACAAAAAAGAAAAGAAAAACATTTCCACATTCTCATCTCACCAAAATTGATTCCTGATAGTACATTGAGTTTCCAATAGATCCCTTAAAGCATTCTACTTCCTCCAACAAATATTACATGGGGTTTGTATAATGGACGGTTTGCGAATACTTCAACTGGGCCTAGCTATAGAAGCAAAACAAAGAATGAAGTGAAAGGCTAAAGAAATTGGTTCTGCACAAATCAGGAATAGAGAGGCCCTGTGACTAGTTTGCCTGAACAACCATTCATGGAGCTGCATGAGCCATGAATAGCCACTGTACTATTCTTTTAAAACAAAATTATAGGCGTGGTGGGGACACATTAGACCGTTGATTTGTCCCAATCATGGTTTAAACATGACAACCTAGATCTCACCACGTGGCATCAATTAAGATGGATGGATGGATAGGTGGATATGGCAGCAGATGAGATTGATGGCAAATTACTCTAATTTAGAATTTCCTCCTATTTCCTATGCTTATTTGAGCAGAAATTTCAATTTTTATATTAATTTATTTATCTATTTTTCTTTTCTAGCATTTCAAATTTAATATATTATAATTTGCTTGATTGCACTTTTATTTCTTGAAAGAATAGTCACATGTGTAATAAGCTAAGATGTAGGGTCTTAAATTCTTAAGTTAGTTTTTGATCTGAAATTATTTTAAGTTTTGATTTAAAGTGTGATATCCCGATAAAGAAAAAGATTTTAAGTGAAAATCCCAAAATATCATGAGCATCAAGGTATTGCCCTAATCTTCCTCTCTGCATTACTTGATTCCAGGTCCACTCAAATAGCCAATCTGTCACCTGCCCAGTGTCCTAATGTGTAGCTGCCTCGCCACCACTACCACTGCAACGCCCGCAAACATCAACTTGTAGCCTACTCCACACGTCGAGCTTGCACTAAACCAAATCTCCCAACTCCACCGAATTCCACCATTAGCCACCTCCAGCCACCATCTACACGTCGCGACTAAGGCTGCATGCGAACTATCTTGCTTAGCCAAGTCGTTCGAGGACCACCTCACCTGTATGCAAATTGTTCTACTCGATTGGACCGCTCGAGGATCCTGCTACGTGACACTACTCATCCACGAGTCCAACCTACAGTCAAAATAAACTCCATCCCTTATGCCAAAAGCCAACTAGTGTCCAACTCTGCACCTTGATCCTACATTGGACTCAACTTGCTCTAGAATCCTGATTTGGTAAACCTCGATCCTAGAAAGTACCGTTGGTTCCTATATCTGGTTGGTGATGTTGTCTTGAGATTATTTAATTTGCTCATTATGTGATCTTAATCATCATTGCGAGTGTTGTTGGTTAAACCAATGAATTACTGATGCAGGAAGGGAGTGGGAGTTGATAAAGCAAATCTCAAACTACCCATGAAGAATTTCACCAAGGTATATGTGCAATGATGAGTTTTTAGCTGACTAAATGGACCTAAGATGCAACTATGAAAGTAAAATGTGCAACAAAATTTAAATTTCATTCTTTTATATCTAAATTTTAAATTACGGCTCTAATATGTCATGAAAAGCGAAATGCAAAATGTGAAATTGAGAATACTAGGCTAATTTTCAAATAATCACACTAAGCTGCATATTGGCATAGATTTCATAAAGTTTTCTAAAAAGGCTAGCAATGCCTTAAGTCAGTGAAATCCCACCAATAAAATCAAGATTTAATCATGTTCTTAGGAAAAGTAGAGTAAGAGCTCCTGCGATGGCAACTTGAACAATTAAACATGGGAACAATGTTACTGTCATTCAAAGCATTAATATGAAAACATGAATCGACATCAAACACGATGCAAAAGATGATCAGGATAAACAACAATAAAGCAAAATCCAAACATTTCAGCATTGTAGAAGCACAAGCTAGCTCAGTAATTCCACAGAAAGGTGAAAACATGAAGATTTAACAATAGAAGAGACTCTAAAACAGCAAGATGCAGAAACTTTAACAAGCAACTAGGAAATTTAGAGGACCAGTCGGTCTAAGGAAGTAGGGGACAACAGCAAATATTCAAATAGATGATCACCTTGAAACCACTAACCCAGAAAACCTTGATAGCACCTGAAATGGAAGGCTGTAGCACCTCTGAAGACTCCAGTAGGTACAAGTTTGCAGCCCTCTACATCAACTCCTAACCCGATCTGAGCTCCCTATGTAGAACAAGTGGCAATGGAAAGCACTCCTTTTCTCCCTTCCGAACTTTGTGGAAATCTCATCAACATCAACCAACAAAATAACTCTGATTCCATCTAGTGGCTTTTATAGAGGAAGAAGGCAGTTAGGATTGGGAAACATCTCCTCAAACATGTTGGAGAAGTGGTTGATCATGTGCGTGGAAGTCAGCAACGTGGGGACGTGGGGGTAATGATAGGCTAACTTGATCGGCAAAGGTGAGGTGAGGTGAGGTGAGGTGAGGCGTTGCGTAGGCTACGCTCGGCAAGAAGGTGCGAACCAATGAGAACATGCCAACCTATCCCTTTAGGTATAAATTTGGGAAATAAGTCCCCTAGCTTCAACTTCTTTACAAACAAGTCCACACCTAATTATCACTAGTCTAATTCAATTCAAATTGAATCTACCTTGATCCAATTTTAATCTAATTGACCCAAATTGAACCAACATATTTACAAAATATCAAAGTGGACAATCTCACCGATATAATAAAAACTGACTCAATACAACAAAAATACATCCGACTCCAACAATAATAAAAAAATAATATATCGATCTTTGCCCAAGCACGCTATGTTGATGACATTGTTAGAACTAATATGTTCCTGCATCAGTTATCCTTTTTCCTTTGAGGCTTTGAAAATGTAATGAGTTGAAATGCATATACACTTAATTAAATCTTCTGAAGGTAAATTAGGTTACTAGACTTCATCTTAAGGAAGTTACTGTCATTTTAGATTTTGGATACGAAGTCATCCCACAAGCGCATGCCTTTATGGTTAATTACCTCTTTTTATAAAGAAAACTTTCGATTAATGGAGTCGAATATCAATATTTGTTTGATCCATGGCTTAAAGTTGGTTGTAGGGGTGAATTGATTTGGAGGCAATGGTAAAACCTATCAAGATTCCATAGTTCCACTGTCCAAGGATTTATCCGTTGAACCTAACTCACTTATGCGTTTAAGTTTACAGCTATAAAATGACTTGTTAAAAATAAAAAATTCTATTATTCGGGATGTTCTAGTGAATCATGGTAATTGAAATTTAAGTTTCTTCTATAACATGCCTTATATGAAAAATCCAACCTAGTTCAGTAGTTTCATTAACCAATGACCATGTATTGTTCGGGGATTCGGGCTTAACCAACATTGCAACATTTGGGTAAGTCCTTACCCATCTCGTTTGAGAATGCGAGATAGAGGGCATGCGCCTTATCAATGGTAAGTATCACGAAATCTGAAATAAATTATCATTTAATCAAAAGCATTATCCTTTTGTGAAAAAGTTATAATCCTATAAGACATGCTATTCAAGGAGTTATATACTTCGACATGTTTATCAATACGATTTCTTATCCTTGCTATATAGGCTCTTGTCAAAGTGTGATTCCTTTTAATTGTCATTTAAGGGACTAATCATGTTATTCGAAATATTAGATTTATCATCACATCTACTGATGCAATTTCTAATAACCCAAGTGCAGCAGTTTAGGCTCTTGGAGGAGCATGACAAATTTGTTCAGAAGGCATATTGCCCAAATTAGTAGAATAGTGGCATAACAAGGCACAGGGCTGTCATTATTATGATAGGATATGTTTGAGGGGTAAATCTTCTTATTGATGCTTATCTGTATTATTGAATGTTTCTTCAAAGATCTTGGATGAAATCTATGTTGAAAGATTTTCAAGTTAAAAGCATCAAAGATTTCTTTCTTAAGCATTTTAATAGTTTTATTTATTAGCATAAGTCACTAGATTTAGTTAGACCTTGCTAATCGATTGAGAATCTCTACAAAATTGGATGTGATGTGCAAAACTTACAATTGAGATTAACATAATCTAATCTCCTCTTCATCACAACTTGTAACTTAGTTCCACAATCTCTAAGTTAGAGCATTAGATACTTTAGGCCTTTTCAAATATCTTTAGTTATAAAAATTTAGATAGCATCTTTAGGTTCAATTAGCCATTCCTTGTATATACACCTAGGCTCAAATCCGTTTAATTAAAAGGTAAAGAATCACATTAGCGATCCCACGCTACAACAAGTTCAATTGAGAATAATTTGGGGTTACAACACATAAGATGTGTGTTTAACTATTTAAGAATAGGTGGGTGAACTTTGATTTTCTTTTTAAATAATCGATTGTTTATCTTTGATTCTTTATTACTATTATTATTCTAAGGTTGTTATGTAACTAGGTTCGGCTAATATACTTGTTTAGTCATTATTTTAAATAATTAAATTATAGTTGAGTTAATCATATAAAGCTAGAAAGCGGGTAAACATTATTGCATAGCCCGATTCTGATCTATTGAAATAGCATTGCCCTAGTTTGTGTGGTAAATTTTCTACTTAGTACTCGGCCTTACTCTCCTTCATATTTTAAAATTCAGTTGCTTGTGAAATCAAATTTTTTTACTCATTTCATGGATATTATTAATTTTGTAATTACTTGTTACTTTATCGACCGATCTCTTAGTAAATCTGCATTCACATTATTGTTCTATATCAAATAGTTCTGTAGGAAATTATCCGTATTACAGAATTCTACACTATCCACCCTTCAATTACTCCATCGCTCGTACAAACAAGCTACAACACAAATGATAAACTGTTTGAAAATAATAGATAAGTAGAAACTCGAATCACATATTCCTTCTTTAAGAATCATAGTGAATGGACTAAAATTAAAGGCAAAAAAAATGCCTTACCAGGGAAAGCATCCAAAAGAGTATCGTACGGTGAACCTTTCATTTGCATCTGTCTTCTAACAGTATCAAGGGGATAGCACATCACTGTAGCTAGGGATGCAGACACTAATGCAGTTACAACAGATGTCTCAGGCCTCTTTTGGTACTTCTCTGGAAAAGATTTCTTGATTCTAACAATCGTATAGCCAAAAAACTGCCCATCACTTGAACTATAATTTATGGAAGAATTCTCTGCAAACTGCTTAAATGAACAAGAAGAAAGTAGCCTCACAGGTCAAAAACGCAGAAGTTTACAGCTATATAAGGAGCTATTGAGATGAGGGAAGGGCCAAGACCGGTATAAAAGGAAGCAAAGCCTTCTTCTCTAAGCATGCTTAGAGCAACCTGCAAGCATAAAAGACCTTTTCTAAGCTAGGATGAAGAGAAAAGCAAATAACAATTAGCAGTTTACCTGGGACATCGTTTTTGACCCAGTTTCAACTGCTAATCTTAGGCGCAGGACATCCAGAGGATATGTAACCTACAAAGATGGTAAAATGAAAACAGATTTATTAATGATTGAGTAGTTATCACATGCAATAGAAACAAAAATGTATCGAGAAGTAAAGGAGAAGTGTTAAGTAGCATGTAAGACTAACAAAGGTTGAAGTCATCCCAGCACAGGCCCCAGCAAGAAGTCTCCCAATAACAGAGAGTTTACCTTCCTTATTGCCAAATAGTTTCTAAAATCAATAAACAAATAACAAAAAAGTTGATAAATCTAAAACAATAGAAAAGCTAACATGAAATAATAGCGAGATCTTTTAGTCACATCAAACAAACGGAATTAACCTTGTAAACCTCATAAGCAAAAAGCTGCACAGCACTGTAAGGAATTATGCGAACAACCTGCGACACTAGTTATATGATGAGATAACTAAAAGCAAACCATAATAAGAAGCAAGAATGTAAAAACCATCAGAGACCTGCGGAAGATTCCCTTTCCAATAGCCTTTGACACCTTCTTCGTTCCCAATAAAGGTGAAAGCCTGAAAAGATTCAAAATCTCAAGATATACACACCTTTTTTTATATTAAAAATACACACACTTTCATGATTAAAGAAATACAAAAAAAAACTTTTCATACAAGTGTTTAAAAGAGAAGAGAAATTCATGTAGCTCTCCCAACTAGTTTGGGATTAAGCTTTTTTTATTGTTGTTGTTCTTGAAGTTGTATAGATAATAATTTTTCCATCTATGAATGCTTCAACTTATTTTTCCACATTCCAAATCACACGTCACTTGAAAAACTATTCTCATTTAACTCTTCCACAAATCAATTTTAACTTAGATATTAGTAGAATTCTAGGAATTTTAAGCAATTCTACAAATATAAAAAGTATGAATTGCGTATCAATAGATCAAAAATAGCCATAAAGAAGCTTAGAATGATTTTTGGCAAAGAACAATCATGTTTCTGTAAAACTGGATAGCCTGCCAACGTAATAGAATTTTTGAAGGCACCTATATATGATGACTCCACCATGTAAAGCCTACTTTAATGAATCTGTAAGAAACCCAAAATAATTTAATGAGAGTTCACAGCACACATGGCATAAGAATCCTTTAATTCCCGTTCTTGAGTCCAACTAAAGCTTAGATGTGAATGTTAACCACAAAATATAGTTTAATACCATAAAAGCTTTGCATAAAGAACATAAAAAAGGTACATCAGAACATCTAGAGTAACCACCAACCCAAAATTGCACAATAACACAACTTTACAATATTTCACATGCGAACAATTGAAGAATTAACAATATTTTGTAAGAAATAGCATGTTGGAGCTTTCCATTGGCATGCACAAACAATAAAATATAAAATACCACAAATGGATAAGAGAGGTGATGTAGATCAAGAGAAAGGGAAGAGGAATTGGATGAAATGAAAGAAGACTAGAAGAAGAGAAAGAGAAAAGTTGAGAATTAAAGAAGATTAAGAGAGAAAGGGAGTTAGATTAAGTGGAGAATTTCTACTCATTCATCAAATTTTACCTACTATATTTATCAAAAACATATTTCTACTTACTAGAAAGATCTAGAACTTATTAATAGAGTTCCAACCCAACTAAACAAAGTAAAAATTAATAAAAACTAAATAAATAATAATGAGGATACCAATTAATTCCCATTATTTTCTCAAAGTCTAAAGCAGGAGGTTCTACCAAACACTTACAAAACTTGTTCCACAAAGGCCACTAGCATGAGCAGATCAGTCAAAGTTCCACTTCAACCAACTGATTGACAAGGGCTTCGTCAAACAACAGTAGGGTTGGAGGCATCCAAATAGTAAGCATTGGGATCTGAGTGAGCACCAAGAGTAGGTAAAGGTAAAATAGATACGAACTCATGCCCCTTTAGACGAAAAGGTAGCCACTCAGGTGGATAAGAGAGTTTTGATCACACCAAATTGCCAAGATGAGAACAACAATAATGGTTATTATGGAATTAAGATGGTAATTAGACATCTCACAGGATACGAGAGCAAGAAGCTCCACCATAAAGGATTGGGGCATCACGATATCTAGCATGTGTAATGCCCACCGAACAATACAAACCCTCCTACAATTAATGAACAAATGGTAGGAATCCTTCGAATCAGGCACAATAAATATACATCCCATGCTTCAATAGCATTTGCCTTCTAAGGAGTCAAGTTTCAAAAAATTTTGTTCTAAGGAGTCCATCAAAAATCAATCTCCAAAAAAATCTCCAGAGAAAAAGGGATCATTGAATGGTTAGCATCACGGGAACAGGAGTAGCCCAACCAGAGTTGGGAGAGAGTAGCAGATTCCCATGAGTGGATACTTCTTCTAACCCCACCTCGAGCAATCTGATACAGTTACTAACGGTAAGTATCTTGTCATGACACCGAAGCAAGTCCGGTTAATACTTTCAGTCGTACCGAGCAGTCTGCACATATGAGACCTCCTAGCAATTGAAGTATGGCGGCTAAACAAGATTGAGGACTTAAACAGAATGACAGCTTGCCAGAGATGCGACAATACAATAACAATCAAGCATATGTTAAATTAATTTTTCAATAGTATGAATCAAGATCAGTATCTTGGTATCTTCCCATAGGACAGCAGAAAAGAACACCAAACAAAGTTTTTTTTGGAATAATAATAACAATAATAATAAATCAACAAACTAGGAATGTACCTCCAGGAATCCAATCCCTTTCTTCCCTCCTTCGACTCGCAATGCATGAGTCTAAACAAAAGATTTTCTTAGGTTTGTCTTTCTTAGGTAACAAAAAAGTACATCACCGTGCAGAAGATAAAATGGATTGAGCGGATCGATGGTTCGTGCCTGCATAAGGAGCTTGACGCGGTCGAGAGGAGCGGTGAGAGTCTTAGCAGCAGCGCCAGCAATGGCTCCGGCGGAGAAGAGGGCGACGTTATTGGGCACAAGGCCCAGCAACGCCATCGGATGCCTCAACAGCTGCTCGTACGATAGAATGGGATCCTTCTCTCCGTTGCCGTCTCGCTGGTCGTCGCTCCCACAACTGGCCCTCTCCGCCGAAGAGATGGAAGCAAAAGGCTGGGAGAGGTGATGACGACGGCCGCCATTCTCGAGGGAGGGGATGCGGCGAAAAACGAGAACGCCATCGCCCATCATTTTTGTCCTTCCCGGGCGATCGGTCAAGGAGAAGGCGGTGGTGGAGCTCGAACTACGGACGAGGTAGTAGGGTGGCGATTTTAGGCCCCAATTCATCATACATTCATCAAAATGGCTCACATTTTAAATATAATAATAATAAATTATTTATTTATATATAATATAAAAAATATTAATACAATATTATCCACATTTCTTTTCTTATAAACACATTTTAAAACCAGAACTATAAAAATAAAATTGAATTAATAATTAATTTATTATCTGATTCACGATCAAACTAATCAAATTACTCATCTTATTGATTGAAACAATAAATTATTATTTTCAAAAAAATTTATAAAAATAATATTATTTACGAAAAAATAGTATTTAATATTCACAATGTCAAAATTAATTATTATATAATTTATTGTCATCATGAAATTATAAATATTATGAAAAAAATTTATTTATTATGATTTAATCCGATCTTATATGCAATCTAGTTTAATATCGAATCAGATCAGATGACATATTGAATCGCTAGTTAGACAAAAATAATCCGTTCTGATTATTACAACACTGTTCAAGATAAGCTCTAAATTTTCATTCCAAAAATTATCTTTATCATGCCATAACCTTCAACTTAACATTCTCAATTAATTTAGGTATTTCTTAAAGAGCAATTTATTTAGTAATAGCAATAATTATTTTTTTCTATGAAATTTATTATATGATTTTAACATTTATTAAAACAATGGAGAATACTATTTCTCGAATCCACTAGAAAAAATGATATTGCATTAAAATTAATTAAGTGAAGAAATTACATCTTACTAAATAAAGAAGTGAGGTTGTGCTAACTAGTAAAATTTCTTATAATTTCTTTTTTAGGAATAAAAAAACAAAAACAAAAAAATAAGGAGGAAAATATATTTATAAAGTTATAGGAGTTCTTAGGAAGATTTGGGGTGCATTATAGATTAAAAAAAAAAAATAGATGTTCTAAATCTTTGGTTGATGTTTTTGATTTTGTGACAAAAGCAAAAGAAAAAATTTAATTCTTGTCACTCAAATTGTTGAAAATAGTGCGAGTGCAACTTATCATCAAAACTCAATTTTTACTTTTTTTTTTCATCTACAAGTTTTTTTTTTAAATTGTTTTTATATATCTTTAAAATAAATATATCTATTATAAATCTAAATAAAAAGTTTAAATTATATATATTTAATTTTTATATAAAAATATTTCATAATAAAATTATAAAGATATTAAAATATTAATTAGTACTTAATCATAATAAATAAATTTATAATTATATATATAAAATATTTATATGTTAATAAATATAAAACAAAATCAATCAAATAGAAAAAATTTAATTAAACATAAATATTGATTGAAATTTAAAAAAATATTAATTAAATCTAATTTAGATTAACTTGCAATCAAAATTTCATAATTCTCCACTTCCCTATTATCTGAAATAAAAAAAAATAAATCAATTTTCATGTAAAAATTCTTTACTTTCTTCGTCCACTTTGACCACTGACAGCCCAAGATGGATGATGGCAACATCAACCAGGTTTATCTGACCCATATGAACATTGGCCAGAAAGCATTAACAGAGATCGAAATTTTCATTTAGATATCAGAAATCATGCAATTATTTTTACCAGATCCTCTTAACATTAACACTTTTTTTTATTTAAATTATAATATCTATACTTTCTCTATCTATATAATACTACAGCGAATTAAAATCGTACAAAGTCATTGAGCAATTTATTAATCTACGTAGGAAGAATGTGGACGAACAGAGAAGAGAGAATCTGTCTTTTACGAGAAATATTAAAAAAAAAAAAGAAAATATACAAAAGATTCAATTAGCAGAAGTCCTGTGTGAAAAGATAAATTATAAGTCAGGCATTCAGATGTAATTATCCTTTTAAAGGTAGCAGCCACAATAATTCAAGATGATTTCTGATCACGGTTCTAGAGGGACGGCCAACAGCGATCCAGAATTATCAAAACCAAATATCAGAAAGAGAAAGCAAGATGATTACGTTTCCAAAAGGAAGAAATGTTTCTTCTTTCCTCTGGGACAATCAGGAAATCACATGACAAGGAAATTTGATTTTCTATAACAGCAATGCAATGAGTCCAAAACGATCATGCGCCATGACTGAAAGTGAAGAGGAAGATACAGAGATACAAATGGAATGCGATAAGGCTACTTAATACCTGGAGTTATTTTGCCACAGAGAAGCCAACAAGAAGACAACCCACACTTAATCCAACCATATGAATATAGACGACTAATGGGAAGGACGGAAGAAGGAAGCCATTTGTAGAAGATGACCGACTGAAGCAATGTTACCCTATTCGGATCGGGAAGCAAACCTCTCCACCTTGGCGTCGTTAAGATTGATCCCCACCATGGCCTCCCCTAGCCCGCAGCTAATCTCGGCCAGAATCTCCGGATCAGAGTAGTGGGTGACGGCCTGCACGATGGCCCTGGCCCTGCGCGCAGGATCCCCGCTCTTGAAGATGCCAGATCCGACGAAGACGCCGTCGCAGCCGAGCTGCATCATGAGGGCGGCGTCGGCCGGAGTTGCGACCCCGCCGGCGGCGAATTGCACGACCGGGAGGCGTCCCAACTGTTTGGTCTGCATCACAAGATCATAAGGAGCGGCGATCCGCTTAGCGAAGGAGAATACCTCATCATCGTCCATGTTGCGGAGGGCGCGAATCTCGGCCATGACCGATCGGACATGGCGGACGGCCTCGACAACGTTGCCGGTGCCGGCCTCCCCCTTGGTGCGGATCATGGCGGCGCCTTCGCGGATGCGGCGCAAGGCCTCGCCAAGATCGCGGCAGCCGCAGACGAAAGGAACGCGGAAATTGTGCTTGTTGATGTGGTGGTGATCGTCGGCGGGAGTGAGGACCTCGCTCTCGTCGACGTAATCGATGCCGATGGCTTCGAGGATCTGAGCCTCGACGAAGTGGCCGATCCGGGCTTTCGCCATGACTGGAATGGTCACCGCCTGCTTGATTTCCTTGATTAGGGAAGGATCGCTCATGCGGGCAACGCCGCCCTGCGCACGGATGTCGGCGGGTACGCGCTCCAGAGCCATGACGGCGCAGGCGCCAGCCTCCTCCGCCACGCGCGCCTGATCCGCGTTCACCACATCCATGATTACGCCGCCGCGAAGCATCTGCGCCAGTCCCACCTTCACCGAGAACGTGGCAGATTTCTTCGGCTCCGACAGGGCGGCGCCGTTTCCGTAGACCATCACCACGCCACTGTTCGACATCGCGGTTGGTCGGTGATCAATCGGATCCGTCTAACGCCGGCGAGCAACAGGGTTTCACGAATCGAGTCGAATGCTCCTACGCGCTAGGGTTAGGGTTTGGTTCGGGGGAATGGAGATGACGGCGAGAGAGGAGAGGGGGGATTAGTGGCAGAGCGAAGATATCGATGCCGGCTCGGAGATTGGATTTATAGATGAAGGGGAGAAGCCAGAGAAAAAGGATTGGCGGTGGGAGGCGGTCGGGTCCGGGGAGCCTAGAATTTGCAGATTGGTAGTGTAAGTTTATTCATTGTATTCGATGAGGACAAACGGGGTGTGAACTATAAATATTTTATTTTACTGGAAAGAAATGTAAATGTTCGTTAATTTAAAGGGTAAATTACACTCAGGTCTCAGAGTTTAAGATTATAACATCGCGGTCCCTGAATTTTAATAAATTATCAAATTGGTCTTTTTTTTATTTTTCTATTATTAATTTTTTTTTAAAATTACTATTTTATCCCTCCTCCTCCCTCTCCCTATCCCCTTGCACGCGCGACGCCGCGTAACCGCTGGCGGGTTAGGCGACCGAGCTGCCTGAGCGAGCCACGGACGGCTGCGCGACGTGCGCGTCAATCGGGAGGAGAGAGAGATCGCCTCTCTCTCTCCTCCAGATCCCCGAGCACGCGCGAGCTGATTCGCAGCCGCGCGGCGTGTGCGAACCACCGGTGACAGTGCGCTGATCGGGAGGAGAGAGAAGGGAGGGGTAAAATGATAAATTTAAAATAATTTTAATAATAAAAAATAAAAAATAAAAAAAATTCATTTAATATTTTTTAAAATTCAGAAATCCGATATTATAAATTTAAAAACATATATATATGTGCATTACTAAGTGTTAAATTCAGGAACTTTACCCTAATTTAAATGTTTTGTTGGATAAACAAAAAGATTTTTGCATGCTGATGTGTGCATGAGCTTTCAAAATATTTACTATCTTAGATAGGTTGGTTAGCTTGCGAAACATTTCATGATGAAATATTTTATTAAAAAATTTATTGAAAAAATATAAAATTATTATTATGTTATTCATTATCTCTTCCTCTTTTCAATTCTTACGTGTATTATGTGAGGACTAAAATCAAGACTAAAATAATACTAATTTAAATAATAATAATAATAATAAATAAATTTTTCTAATTATTCTACACAAATTTAATATAAAAAAAATATTATTTTATTTTATATATTAAATAATTTTTAATAAAAATATCAATTTTATTTCACATCATAGACCAACCTTATATCCTAAACATATATCATATTTATTTCATACTACAGATAACATATATAATTAACATAGATTTGATTCGATACTATTTAAACATTTTTATTATTTAAATATCAATATATTTTAATTTATTATCTATTTAACTTAATATTATTATATTAAAAAAAATTAACTCAATTTCAGTTCTCTTCATTATAACTAACATTGACATCAAATGCTATATAATTTTAAATAACATTTAAAAATAATAATTTTATAATATTATCTAAATATATTTTCAAACTAAATACTTCAATTCTTTATATAATATAATATAACATCACATCACAATACAATGAAATGCCCCCTAAGTTAATTTAAATTACAAACATTTATATTCTAAGACAAGTCTGCTTCTCACATTAAAGACAAAGTTGCTCAAATGCATTTAAGCAGATACATTGTATGCGTGTGACTCGATTCAAAGTACTCCATTTCAAGCGCTACTACGATTCCAAATCATTATAAAGAAGATAAAATCCCGATGTACATAAAATTGTTATAAAATAAACTCAACTAGAACACACCAAAAATTCAAGAGATTATAGAACAAATTTCGAGCTCCAGCCATACCTGTCATGCCTGTAATTGCTCGAGAGTTGAGATACAAATGATTACTTAAAAAAATGCTAGAGAGATTATCGAACGAATTTCGAGCTCCAGCCATACCTGCCACGCCTGTAATTGCCCGAGAGTTGAGATACAAATGATTACTTAAAATAATGCTAGAAATAAGCACAACATCCACTCAATTTTTTATCAGAAAAGCAAACAAAAACCACACGAAATGAAGGCACATAATATCAACTTTTAGATGTCAGGAGAAAAAGCATGCACACATTAGATCCTTAGAAACCATTGCAACTTTTATAATCAATCCCAGAGTGCATGCCATAATCCATTCCTCCAATCTCCAACCTCTTCTTCCTCTCTAGTTTTTGCGCACTTCATCAAATACAATTCCTCAGCTCTCAGAGGTTTGATCATAGAAAGCTTGGGAACCTAATGAATGCTGCTGATATTGCTGCTGCTGTAAATACATCTTCCCCTCCCAGCAATTAAAGTACACCCAGCCCTGCTGAATACAATGAATCTTCTTCGATTTGTTGGCAAAGAACTCATGCGACTTCAGGGTAGTCGACATCCTTCCCTCAACCGGGGGCAGTTCATCTTCGTCGGCGATGACAAAGTTCTCCTGCAAATCCAATGGGTTTGCCGCTGATAAGAAGGATAGGAATTGCTCTGAATATTTCAGCTAAAGATGACTTTGCAGCGCAAAATAGCTTCACAATTGACATAAAGAAGCCTTCTTCTTCATCTTGGTTTCAGAAGTAAAGCTGAGTTGGGATCAATGGTGGTCTAACTGAGCTTCTCAAGGGCTTCTATTATGGACTAGGAAGAATGCCTGCTATCATAGCATCCATGGGTTCCTTGAGATTTGCTGGAAAATTAGCAAGAAGACAAGAATATAATGTACATTAGCATTAATAAAAATTAGATATAATCCAATAACTGAAACTAATAAGTAACCAAGGAATTTATGTAACCTTCTCAATTTGGGTCATTCAATCAGTAAGTAAATTAATAAACAAACTTACAAAATGAAAAAAAAAAATTATATGCTATAATTACTAAGAAATATAGCTAAATACCCGTTGCGTAATTTTACGTCTGTAAGATTATTCAATCATTGAATCAAGATTTAAACTATGTGATAAACATAAAATGGCACTGTAAAATTGTGAAATTATTCATTGAATGAAAGCAGATAAAGAAGAGCCACAGTGGTTCCATTCAAAAAAGGCAATAATTTAGATGAGCTGGTGCCTAGGAATGAGGTATTTTTTTAGAATGCATCCCAGAAAAAATGAACTTTAATTATTTTCTGAAAATTTCTATCCTTTTCAGGCTAATATCTAAAATGCGAAGCAAGCCTAAACAACAAAGATGGCTACAAGGAATTCACCTCCTTCGCTTATACTTCTTTTTGTAACTATAACTTGTGAGTAAACCGCATTGTACTCTAGCTTCTACAAGAACAAAAATTGAACTTTAATTATTTCAGTAAGAGGTTTAGGATTTCTATTGGTAGTAAGAATTGGGAAAACACCGATCATCTCTCTCCTCTCTTCTATTAATGCACTGCATAATTTCACTGCAAACTTTTGATGTATATTTATTAGTTTCTCTCTATCAAACCCCTTTTTTTCAGAGAAACTAATCCCCGTTGACATTTTTGCATCCATCGACATCATTTTTCTGCCAAAGCAGAAATTTAAAGGATAGATTGTACCTCTCATAAGCCAAGAGAAGTACAACATTAGCAATAAGGATTGCAATTTATATTTGAACTCATTTAAACTGCCACAATTGGGCCTTAATGGCATGATTTTTGGGATCCAATTCATATTCATGGGCCACAAGTGATTCCTACGGCACAGAGAACATGTATAGGTTACCTGTATATTCAAATATAGTATCATGTACATATACATTTATATAAGGGTAATTTCCTCCGGGGCTCGGAGATAGAATATAAACTAGTACAATTTATACAATTTTGCAAGATAGGCCCTTAGATTATGGTAGTCATGAGTAAATAGGGTCCCCAGTTTGATCCTGCCAAAAGGCTTGGTCCCTGTTGACAAAAACCATTAATATAAACAAAAATTGCTATTAAACCAAATCCTTAAGTACCAAACCTTCAGCCTGTAGAGCCTCCCTATTTTTCACCTTTTTTTGAAAATTACTCATGGGCCGCTAGGGATCACCAGCTGCTAGGATCTCATGGCAAGTTAGACACAAAGGTATGTTGGAGATATATTTCCAGACAAATATTGCAAATGTATTAAGAAATGCACGGTGCGAATATCTGAGAATGCACAAAATGAAGATCATCTTTAATATGCTTGTTTGGGCAGCACATGCAATCTTTTAAAGTGGTGGAAACCAAAGGGTGAACCTTTCAAAGCCGAAGACATACTACAGTCGAGTCATATCCGCATAAAATTGGAGGAATTGAAGAGGGAATTGCAAGAACTTCAGTAGACCAATGCCTTAGTTTATTCAACGATTAAATAAAATCAAGTTGTGCTGACATCATTAATAATTTTGCTGCTAGTGAAAAATGTATTTATGGTTCTAGTCAATCTAGTTCATCTCACTAAATAAGAACTTATGGTGTAATCTTAGAATTTGCTGTGCGAATCCGACTTATAAAAGGATTTATTTCCTTTCTGAATTTGCTAAATAAAAAACTTATGGTGTAATTTATCTATCAGCAAGGTTTTGATTATGTGCAGCTAACTTTTAAAATATTTATTTCCTTTCTGGTTCTATGCATCTGATGTTTATAGCTTTCTGTATAAATTTCTGATTATATTGCATGTAGATTTATAAATTCCAGGCAAAATTTTTTATTATATTGCACGTAGATTTTTGCAATGTTTGTAGTTTTTTGTATAAATTAACAAACCTAAGAATAACAACCAAGCCTTTAAATCCATAGAGACACAACCTGTAAACCTTAAAAACCATTACAACAACAATCAAGCCTTAATCCCACTAGGTGGGGTCGGCTAAACCTTAAAAACCATTAAGAAAGAAAATCTTTGAGAACAGAAAAATCTCAAGACCTGACCTTCAAGGAAAAGAGAAATATTTCGAAGGAAAAAAGCTAGAAAACTCTATACCAGCAAAACCCTGGATGATGAATGATGCAGAAAAAAAACCCAAAGAATCACAGAAGAAAATAAACAACGAAATCTAAGGAATAAAACACAATTCTACTATTACAAGAACAAGTCAGAAAAACTTTTGAGCTCATGCGTTCCTCTTCTAGATAGCACGCAGAGATGATTTCCCCAAAGAAGCAAAAACAACAAAAACTAGATCTACTTCGAAGAAGAGTACTGACGCGATCTCAGTTAAAGGGGAGAAATATTTGGAAGAAGCAACGTCTTGGGTGCCGCAAAAAAGCAAGTGCAAAAATGGTCCTTAGATTTTAATAGAGCCATCATGTTTGTGACCAAATGTTAGCATCAAATCATAACTGAGAGGCATGTTTTATGCAGCAACAGTAGCAACAACAACCACTAAGCTTTTATTTCACTAGGCGGGGTGAGTTACGTGAATCCTTTGTTTCATTGCATACTATCAGTTAATAAATCCTTATTTGGCTCTAAGTGTATTTTCTTTTTTATTTAGCTCTAAAATGCATAAAATTATTCCTTATAGTTTATTGCCATGTATTTTTTGGTTTCCCTCTTCCACTTTTTACATGGCCAGAAGCCAATAACTCAACTTTCCGTACTAAAGCTTCAATCGGCCTATGATTTATAAACTGACTCTCTCTGAGTTTATCCTTAATTAATGCTATTCTAACCTTCTCGCGGATATACTCATATCTCATAATATCCTTTCATGTATACGCACTCATTCCTTAGTATTCTCATTTTTATAATACTTATTTTATTTGTGTTTCCTCTTTGTACGCTAGCATTCAGAACCATATATAGTTTTACTATTGTTCTACAAAAATTACCTTTAAGTCTGAGTTGGATTTTTCTATCATAAAATTTACCTTTAAGTCTAAGAGGCCTATCTTATAAAATTGTAAAAATTTTGGACCAATTTACATTCTCTTTCCAACCTCAAGGGCCTTGGTGCAATTTACCCTTTATATAATTTATTTTAAGAGGTGTTTGGTTCAATGTTTTGTTATGCTTATGTTATGTTGGAGAAATGAATTACTTGATTTGATGATATATTTATATAATACTATGAAAGATTACAAAAATACTACTCTAAAATGATATCTAGATTGATGCGGGACGGAAAAAAGATGTCAATGATATTTTATATTTATATTCAGCAAAATCGATTAGCAAATTATTTTAGTTAAGAGAAAAATATTTTCTAAATAAATTATATGATAAATAAGATTTTGAATCCCGTAAATTAAGATATTTTAAAATTAAAATTAAATTGGATCATATGATAAATAAGAATTTGTCAATTTAGATTAAGGCGTCAA
>JAEMOT010003211.1:56298-93532 GCA_019297695.1 Apostasia ramifera | reverse complement strand
GCCGGCGCTCGCCGATGCTCGGCGGGCCGGCTGGAGGGTGGAGATGCGAGTGACATCGACGAAGGCGATGCGAGCAGAGCGAGCTTCGGAGCTAGGTGAATGCGCAAAGTTATTTTTTTTATTTTATTTATTTCTGCTAGGCTAATTTGAGGATTCTCACCAAAGGCTAACCCTACCCTTTCCTTCACCGGAATACCGACCCCTTAACCCAGATCTAGGTTCTGAGAAAACTCAAACATAATTTCATTCATCACAATACTCTATCTCTTTTACAATGCAAGGCGACCTCTTTATATAGAGAGATCCTATATAGAAGTTTGAAAATACAATATTAAATGCAGAAAATAAAATACCAAATAAATAAAAGCAAATATGAAACTAATTCTATTACAATAAAATAAAATCAGCTCCAAATGTGGTGAGTCTTCAAATCTTTCCAAATATGCTCTGAATTAAATCAAATCAAATTTAAATAAAGCTAATATGAAAATCTCTAATAGCTCTAATTAATTTGAATTTGAATTTTGATTCAGCACATGACGTCATCCTGGCCATCCAATTCGATACTGATCTGGGTCCCCACCATAGATGTAACCCAAACATGAAAATGAAAGGAGGTAAAATGTAGAGTAGTTAATGAAGTTTGAGATATAAAAATAAATTAATAACATTGTCGTGTTCTAATATAATGAAGTTGAACCAAACAAATAATAATTTATAGATACTATAAACATCTAAATAGCATTGAAATTTAAATGACACTAACATCTAGATTGCATTGAACCAAGCACCCCTTGCGTACGCATGATTCTCAATATTGCCATATCTCATTTTTCGTTATCAATTCTCTATTTTAATATTGAATAAAGAAAATATTTACTTTTTTTTATTCTATATTTTTATATTGCTTGAAGAAAATATTTATTGTATACAAAATGTTATTATTTAGATAGGTCTGGGCAGATAGGGGAGGGTCGGGGGTGCTCAACATGTCCCATATGTGAGTAAACAAGGTAAGCAGGGTTCTACAAATGAAATGACAGTGTGGGTATGGATTTATGCTTAAATACTGATACAGGTATGAGGCTGACATGTAGCAAAAGGTGCAGGTTAAAGATTTGGTAAACTTGCCCCAAATTGGCTGAGTTAGAAACCTGATGAGCAATAATTTTGGGCTTCACGTAACTAGTTTAAATTCGACTAATTCCCAAATAAATTTGAACCAAACAGTCAAACAATGAGAAAACTCACATTTTTGGAAGTGAAAATTGTTCTCAGGCGATGTTGCAGCAAAGCAAGCGTGTAACCAAAGAATCCGGGAGCTAAAAGAACGGCCATTCGGCAATGTAATTTGCAAATGAAGCCTATCAGTTACTCACTGAATAAAATCCTTTGACGTCAGGGGAGACATCTGCCGCATAAGCTACCTAGTGGAAAACTGGTTTCAAAATGGTGAGCACAATCATCATAATGAAGTTGGATTTCACGACTTGCCTGATTTCCTCAATCTACAATGAGAAGAGAACAGCTGCTACCAACATAAACAACTTCAATGTCATCTGAAAATTTTGTATCTTCACTTGGTTTATCCACATGCTCCCCTCAGTTCCACTTGCCAGCAGCAATTGTTGTCAACCCTAAGAAAACATAAAATAAATATGTGACTTATGGTCAACTTGATATTTTCATTTTTTTTTTCATTTTATACTGACAAAATGTTGCAATAGGTGGATTACGCAAAATAAAAAAAGAACCAATTTAGGGTATCTATACCATGTAAAATAGTCTTTTATGCTAGTATTGCAGGTACAAAAAACTGTTCAATAAATATCAACAACAGGGGAAAAATTGCAGAACTAAAAAAACCTGAAAAGAAGGCTTGTTCCAGAGGCGTTCATCAAAAGATTTTTTTTTTAATGTTGTTCATCAAAAGAATTGCTCATGAACAAGAGAAGTAATCTGTGATTAGGGGGATTTAATTTGATGCAATCTAGATGGTAATGTCATCTAAATATCATTGTTATCTAGATTCCAATATTATCTATAAATTATTGCTTGTTTTGGTGCAATGATTCTATTAAAAGATGATAAGACTACTAAATTATTTTTGTTATCCCCAAGTTTACTAACTCCTCTCCATTAACTACCCCTTTAAAACCATCAAAATCTCCCTCTATTACCATTAGGGTGATATCCAAATGTCATTCTATAGTGGCAATTGTCCCCGTTCCCATCTAAATTCCAATATAATGAAATTGAAGCAAACAATAATTTATATAGTTAACTTTCATCGAACAACAAAAATACAAGCTTTGCTTCAAGAAAGCTTGCTGGTTAAGCTTTTTGTCATACCAAGTGACTCCGATTTGAACCACAGAGCAACAATCAACTTCTTCTTCAAACAATCTTGTAAAACCTTGTTTGATAGATGCATTTGGAACTAACTAAACATTCTCTCCTCTTCAATTGTCATACCTGAGAGCGTCATATCCCAATGGGACAAGCATGGCATGCATCTTCCCACATTAAAGAGTAAATCCACTGTTCCTATCCACTTCTCGATATTGCAACATCTTCTAAGAACATCTCACGAAACATGGAGCTTTGGTTCCAATATCTACGGAAGCATGGAGGATCGAAAACTTGTTCAAGCTTGAGTTTATTATGTTTAGGAGTATTTCTTCTGAGAAACCTTCTTGAAAACCATATGCCATCATTGACGACTTCTAATGGTCGAAGATGACTACTTGAATTTCAACCTTTAAGTTCAAAAATCTGAAAAAACCCTTTTGAAAGATGAATGAGTATTGCCTTCAAAAAAATTTCACGGAACACACAAACGGGGACATCAACAAGCCAAAGAAGTTAGTAAGGTGAAGGCAAGATAGCTTTATGATTTAGCAAGCCTATTTCTTTCGTACATGAAAGAATTATTTGACATAATTTTTTTGTTAGAATAAAAAGTGCCTAAAGTAGAACTTAGAGTGCATTTATAATCGTTTGTAGTTTTACAACTGCTGGAGAGTAGGGATAAGTATTAAAGATGCTTGGTAGTATTGTAGATTTTAGGTAAACAATACAATAACATATTCCTTTGATTCTTCAATAAAAGGGTCCTATTCAAGTTTAGTAGGGACGTCTGAAGGAAGAATAACATTAAAGAAGTTGACTTACTTGTCTATGGCTTTGCATAACTAATAAACCTCATTAAAAAAGATATCTCTTAAATAGGGAACAAGGGAAAGTAGAGGCTGGAGGAGCAGGCAATAAGTAATATTCAACTTTACAAATCTTGTGCTAGTATGAGTTTTATCAACCATTTTTTTTTGAAAGTTTTTATCAGCCAATTTAAACCAACATTTTAGCGGGCATATGGCATTATTTCTTCTGAAAGAAGTAGTTGACATACATCAGATTCATTGCATTCTTCTTTCAAAGTGCCTATTCAACATACTTGTAAGTTTGTTTGGCTCAAAAACTGTTTTAAGTATATCTTAAACTCCGGAGTGTTTTCATCACGTTGATAGTATGCGCGTCAAAATGAATTAGCAGGTCAAGTTTGGGTCAACTGATTTATGTGAATTTATCCTATTTAATAAATGGATTGAAGATCTGAACCCACCCAAATATTTTATTAATCAGGTTTAACAATTTTTTAAAATTAAATGGCACAAACATTTCATTTTATACCCTAGTTCCAAAGAATCTCATAATACATCACTCTTATATATTAAGTATAAAATAAACTAAAAATGATGACATAGGTCATTCTCAGGATGACAGGTCAACCAAATTATGACCCTGAATTAATTGGTTCATAATCGAGTTGCATCAAAACCTGAGTCAGCTTGCCTGATGAAAGAAGTCATATATTCAAAACAAATTAAAATCTGATACATGTACATCCCTTCAGGTTTTGATGCAGCAAGCTGAGAAAGGGAATACTGAGGCAAGCCGCACCATCAAAAGCAAAAGCATTTACAGTAAGAAGGCTAGCTAAAGAGTTGGCGAACTGATTCTCCTTTTAATAAATATGCAAAATGCACCAACTGGAAGTAAATGAAGAACATGCACCATTTCCTCAATGCCAACACAAGCAGCACCACAAACCAGCTAACGCATCTGCAACTTGAGAAACAACCATGGATGAATCACCTTCCCAAAAATACCATCAAACTAGGCTTCCATGTCGGAAACCAGAGAAAAGCAATGCTGCATGGAACTCAATTGCAGCACCTGAACCATCAAATAATGTAAATCCTACAGGCTACAGCACTGAATGATCTCCCGATACAATCATGAACTGCTGCAGCACAAAAACCATTCTCTTTAACTGACCCATCTTGATTTAGCTAAGATGTAGAGGCACCCGGGAAAGAGAAGAGATTCCTGAAACGGAACCAAATGGATCAAAGATATCTTATACTGGAAAAAGCCAAAGATGGATCAACCGAACATCGTGGTGTGAGTAGGTTGGAAAAAGCTACAGATTGTGGTAAAAAACACAAATGATGCATAAACCTTGGCATCGTGATCATTCCATAAATTAGAACCTTGAAATAAATATCTCCGTGTGCACATCAACTCTAAAAGGGAAGAAAACAACTCAGATCGAGAAGGCAGGTGAAGGGACATGCCACACAATTAATGAAAGGAAGGAATCACTAATTGCCATTGCACATTGACAAGAGACAAAAACGTGGCTCCAGCTCTCAATCTCCAAGCATCTCCAGGACATTAAGGAAATAAACAAATCGAAAAGGATGGCAATCAAGCGTTGAAGGGAGCCAATCATGAGTTATAACTCCTTACAACAGTATGGCCATGAGAAGTAACTTTAAAATGCCATACTCATGAAGCATTAACAAAATCCGTATGATCAGTTAATTGTGAGCAACAGATAGCAGCACTAGGGGCTTTGAATGAACCTGAAGCAGCTCGAGATAGAACATCAGAGCACAAAATCCAAGGAAAACAAATAAACTTGGACAATCAACATAAATCTTCCCAAAAGTGTGTTTGGAGAGGGGGAGAAGTGCATGTTCGATTTTCATTCAAAAAACCATCAACTGCTCAAGGCAAATTGTTGGAGGAAACAGCCTAATTAGAGAGATAAGTGGATAGTAATTCAGAACTGAAATAAGCCATGGATCTGACTTGGTCGAAATACAAGTCCTAGTACCCATACTCCAACGTATTTTGAAATTAATGACCCAAAAACTGTCCATCATGCCAAGATACTGTAAGGCCAACAGTGCAAGCAAAGCAACACAACATACATGAAGGTTATGGATTCCCAATCCACCAAATTTTTTTGGTCCGCATATGATATCCCAATGAAATGCATCAAATCCAAATGCAAAAGCTTTCCCGTCCAAAGAGAGGACCAAAACAACTTCTCCAAAGGATCAACGAAATATGTAGGCATTCAGACATATGACATATGGTATTTGAGCAATGAAGTCAAAAACACTGTTAAGCACACCATCTGAGTTGCCAAAGATAATGCTGCAGCTTCCGAAGAAGCAATACAATGGTGAATAGTAAGAAAGGAATCAAAATCTGCACATCTTGGCTTATCCGCACAAAAGGAAATACCTCTCAAGGTTATGATATGGGGACACGAGTAAAATACGATAATAAACTGTTGAAAATATAAAATGATAACAAGGATACGGCATTATTACAAATATTTGTGAACATATATAACAGTGTCAACATGATATACTTGAAAAGAAGTAGAGCGCAGTTCGATTCCCGCCACCTTCAATTGATGTAAATTTATTAATTGCTCAATAATAGAGCATGATTCAATTACCAACACCCTCACTTTATGAAAATAATTTTGTTAAATATTACATAAGAGGAATTAACGCATCGTTGCTGAGTCCCAAGACTTAAATGAGAAACGTGGAGAGTTGTATCAGGTAGTTGACAGCCAGCACAAAATTTATCGAATCAAATATGACATGAATCATTTAACAATAACGCTAAAGCTAGGGCGTTCCTAGAAGCAACATGCTGAGTTGCTTGAATACAATGAAAAATGTACAAGAGCTGCTATATTAGCGTCCAGGTGCAGTGATAAGTGAGCATGAATTCTCATATTATGGACAAATTAATGCAAGACAGAAAAGTGCAAATAATGAAGTGTAGAAAATTAGTAGGACTAGATGACATTCCAATAGATGTTTTAAAATGAATGGGAGATAAAAAAATTTCTTAGCTCACTGGGTTATTTAATATCATTTTAAAAACTAAATAGATATCAAGTAAATGAAAAAATAATATATTAATACTTATTCACAAGAATAAAAGTGATGTACAGGATTATGCCAACTACAGAAAAATTAAATTAATAAGCCATACTTTAAAACTTTGAGAGAAGATAATCAAGCATAAATTACATAGTGTTACTAGGATGTCACAAAATCAATTTAATTTTATAACAGGTAAATCTACTATAAAAATTATTCATTTATTGAAAGATTTAGTAAAAAATTAGGGAGATAAAAGAAGATTTGCATTCGATTTTATCAATAAATAAAAAATTTATGACAAAAATTCTAAGGAAAGTACCTAGGAAGAGTTTTAGAAAATAGAATTTGTATTTCTTATATTCAAATTATTAAAGATATATATAAAAGAGTTGTTGCTTGTATTCGAACAAAAAGAAGTTTGAATAAAACTTTTTCTACTATAGTTGTATTACATGAGGGCTCAATTTAAATCTAACTCTTTGCATTAGTTATAGAAGTCTTGACTGGACATATTCAAGATAATATGCGTTGATATATAATTTTTGCAAAAAATATTTTTTTTGTTGATAAGCTTTAAGATAAGGCTACAGAGATACTTAAATTAATGGAAAAATACTAAAATTTTCGTCTTATTAGATCAAAAATTGAATATATAGAGTGCACATTTACTCTAAAAATAAGTACTTATATTAGTGATATGGTAATTAGTGATCAAATTATCAGAAAGAGTGAGTACTTTAAATACTTTAAATCAATCATACAAAATGACGATGAAATAGATAGTGATTTTATTAACAAGATCTAAGTAGTATGAATAAAATGAAAATAATACATCTAGTATATTCTATAATAGAAACATTTCACTCAAATTTATAAAAAAAATTTACATAACAATAATAAGACCAACAAATAAAGAGAAAATATATAAATAAAATAAGTCTTGTAGAAATAGGATGCTAATGTAAATGAGTAGGTATGTACGAAAGAATAAAATAAAAAATGAGTATATCTACGAGAAAGTTGGAGTACCACCAATTGAGGATAAATCCATAGAGAGTCAACTTAAATGATTTAGATATATAAATTGTAAGCTGATTGAAACACTAGTAAGGAAAGTTAGACCATTAGATCTTGCCTATACAAAAAAAGAAAGTGAGAGATCAAAAAAGACAAAATAAGAAACTATAAGAAATGATCTTACACACTTACGGCTAAATGAGGATTTGTTAACTGATGTAATGCAATGAAAATAAAGGATTCAAGTAGCCGACCCCACCTAGTGTGATTAAAGGCTCAATTATTATTGTTGTAGCTATTGATAATTTAATGAACAAAATAATTTTGTGCAGTCTACTGCACAAGCAACTGCTATTATTATGATAATTATAAAAAGATCAAATATACGGGAATATTAATTGAAGCTTTAGAAGAAAATTACTAAATAGATGTTAAGAGAGACAATATAAAATCAACCAATCAATTTGGTATTATGCTTGGAAGATCAAGAACAGAGGCTATTCTTCTTTTAAGATGATATAAAATCAACCAATCAATTTGGTATTATGCTTGGAAGATCAAGAGCAGAGGCTATTCTTCTTTTAAGATGATATAAAATCAACCAATCAATTTGGTATTATGCTTGAAAAGACATGATATAGTACTAAAAGATGTTCTTTGGTGGTGGTCCTTAAGAATATGTATAATGGAGAAGTTACCACTTTGATGGCTGTTGATATTAGTTTGAAAGAGTTTCCTATTTCGATTCTAAAGTTTTACTTTGAGTGCTTTTCAAATATGTGGTAGACAAGTTAACTAAATATATTCAAAGATAAGATTCTATGGTGTATGCTTTTTTCATCTAATTTAAGAGACCTATGAATTAAATTAGAAGTTGAAATTTTGGAAGAACGCTTTAGAAATAAAGAGTTTCAAGTTAAGCAGAATAAACATAGAGCATAGCATGTTTGGTGATTATGGAGAAAGAAACTTATCCTGTGAGACGATAGAGAACAATAGTCCCAGCATATGAGAAAATTAAGTATCTCATACTTAACTATTTACAGTAATGAGAGTATGAGGATGATGTTAGTTATACAATTAAAAAAAGATAATTAAAGAGGAGAAGTGCAATAGGAAACTATCTATTAAATTTAAGAAGTAATGATTACTATCTAACTAGCCATGCTACATGAAAATGATGTTGGATAGCTGAGTCACAATGTAATCATAAGATTACTATAACTGAAATGCGGATGTCAAGATGGATAAATAGTCACATCAAAGTAGACCACATTAGCAAGGAATATATCATAGAAAGAGTGGGTGCAACACCTACAAAGGACAAGACAAGATAGAAAGTTTAAGATAGTTTGGTCAAACTCATCATCAACCAATTAAGGCCCTCATGTGTAAATGTAAGAGGATCCAAGCCACACTCGAAAAGAAAATAAGAGTAATGGAAACATTTTTACAATTGACAACTCATATCAGGTAGTGCACCATGGCGCCTTTGAGAGGTTGATGTAAATTATTTATTTTATTTTGTTATTCAAAGAATTGGCGATTTGATTGAATCTGCTTGATTTTTTCTTGTTTTAGTTTGAATTAGATTTGGGTTGAATTCAGATTAGTTATGTCTAGTCGAACAAGTTTAACTAAGTTAATTAGAATGAAATTGGATTTGTTATTTATTTAATTAGATTTTTTTAAGTCTCACATCATCTATTTAAAGATGTGACATTGAGGACTTTTCTTTTATAGTGCTGGAGTTTGCAGATATTAAAAAATCTAATGAATGATATAAAATTATCATTTTAGTTCATGGAATTTAATCATGATTTCAGAAAGAATGGACTGCCCATGGTGAAACTCACTAAACCCCTAACTTTATTTTATTTGTATAAGAAATCTCAAACTCATCAAACTTCAAAATACCTTTAATATTTTATGACCAAGCTACACATTATTGCTCTTCAAGAAGGCAAGGCATAAATACCCTATTATTTCAAGTACAATAAAATCCGCCACTTATTCATGAAAGCATAGAAATTAATAATACAACAAAACTCTATGTACGTACAAAGCAATATTTATAGATCCATATAATGAGAACATTTATTATTTTAGATAACTAAACATGCATCTTTACAAAGTATGAATAAATATAAATTGACATCTGAAACCAACCATCAAAGTTTCGTGAAAGATGACACTTGCATACCTGTGTCATTGATTTTTCTAATTGTCATATTCATGCTATCTGCAACATAAATATTTCCTCTATCATCCACAGTGAATTCTTTTAGGATAGTTCATTCTTGCTTATCATCAATATGACCATAATAATCTTCTGCTAAACCAACAATGTGTTAATATTAAAATATAACAAAACTGACAATGGCTAAAGGCTCATTCCAAATAAACATTTTTTGCATTAAATATCCACCCTTCAAAACCAAAATGAAGGTTTCAGAATTGATTTTTAATAAACCTTCTTCCCCACGAGCCTATTTGGTCATAATTTGGAACTTCCACTTATGATCCATAGAGCTAAAAAAAGGCCTTCAAATCTATCAAGGATAGAATCATCAAACGAATTGACGGATGGAAGGAATGTCTTCTAACCATTGACATAAAGAAAATTATGATAAAGGTTGTGGCCCGAGGGTGTAGCATTCAAGTTTTGATTATTTTGCTTATATGTTGTATGTATTAAATTATAAATTCATTCTCCTTATGAGTTATATTTTAAATTGTCAAAGCATGATAATATTTCAATTAGCATATACATTAAGTTAGGAATTAGATTTGAATTTAAAGAGAGCTAGTTTTGTAAAAGGCTAATTTAGATTAAAATTAATTTAATATAATGGAGGGGATTAGCCACTAAATAGCCTAAATCAATAGAATTAGATTAGTTAGAATGAAGGCTAGGTAGCAAACTTTAGGTCACACTTGTGTTAGGTTAGTGACACTTGGACATTGACATAATGACATGTGGTATAAGCAGAAATTCAAAGGAGTTAATGTTTTCAGCATTTTGGTGAGAGATCTCATATTTTACATTTCTTTCATTTCCTCCCTCAAGTCTTCTTACAACCAGCTAAGGATAGGAGTTGGGTAAAGGAAGAACTCAAGAGGAACTTAAGAAGAAAGCAAGGAAGACTAAGCAGAAAAAATTTCAGCATTCTTCTTCTTCCTTCTTCCTCTCTTCTCATTTTTTCTCCTCTTTTTAAAGGAAAATTTAGGGAGGATTAGCTGTAGAAAGAAGAATCCATTGGGGACAAACTTCATCTAGATGACAAACACAAGGTAGACAAATGCTTTCGTATATGCAAACTAAAATTTATATAGAAACCTAATTATTTAAGTACTATATATTGCATGCAAGTCGATGCAAGTTGAGATGATGGACTTAATACATAATTAAAAAAATTCCTATTTATAAATCCCGGTAGTTTTGGATCAGTTTAACCTTGCCGTAATTTATGTTGCAATTCTTGTTTGTGAAATTAGACATTTGCATTTTGTGTGTAAATACTACTATCACTTTGTTTGACCGGACGGATAGGCAAATTTTATCAATTTACTTTGAAATTTGGATATGTTTTAGATTAAGATGTCTATTTTAATTTCTATAACTAAAGTTGTTCTTAATTTTGACTTTATAGATGGTTTTCGAACCCTCTTTGTTAAACTGTCAGAAATAGATTTAAATCTGGCATAGTTTAGTTTAAAAGGAAAAACGGTATCAAATGAAATCAGATTTTCATGAAACTTGATTTTCTGTTTAGAGGACTTCCATACCGACAAATCGATACCTTAAATGTCATCAAACTCATAGAAGTTAATAGTTTTCTAATTGTTTGAACCTACCCTACAGAATCTTTCCAGATTTTTGTTTTGACACATGCTTATTAAAATTAAGTTTCAAAGTATTAAATGATATCCAAATATTACCAAATATAGCAGTTATGTAGTTCGCTTGATTTGCAAATCTTTGTTATAGCTAGTTGAATATTACAAAGAAATTGTTTCTACTTTCAGCTAGCATAGTGTAGTATTTTTATGCTTTCATAATTATAGTAATTCTCTTATTGCCTAGTTGAATGGATTTATGATTGTATTGGATTGTAACGTAATTAAATTGCTAATTGAACAATTTTTTGTTTATTATGCCAAAAAACGTTGTTAGGCAACATGCTGAGCATGTGGCATTGAGAACACTAAGTCTAGAGGATTTGAATTAAATGTAAATTAAATTCAAAGATTTTAAATGTGACAATAGGTTAAGATTAAGATTTCTTGTAGTATACGTATTTTCCTAATTAAAGCACTGATGATTTTAAGTAGTAGTCATTGAGGGCTACTCACAATCTGTTATTGATCTCCAATCTACAGCTGAAGGTATGATTGACAATGATCTTTGATACTATATTATTTTAGATAGTCACGGGGGGCTATTTCATCTAATTTGGGTAGAGTGGCGACATACCAAAAAATTAAGTCCCGAAAATAAAAGTGACTTTAATTAAGAAATAGATTAATATGAAAATTTATTTTTAGTGATATTTGTTTTGAAATTGAGTGTACTACACCTATAATGAATTATTTATGAATAATATCGTATCAATAATGTGAGATGACTGGTGTGCTTGTGTGATTTTTATTTAGTGTGAGCATATTTGCCTATTTAGTCATGGGATCAGTGGACTGATACCTTTTTGTAGGTACTATTTCACCAAGTCAAGCACAGGATAAGGGCAAGAAAATCGATGAGACATAGCCGTGTTTCTTGTTTTGTTATTTTACTGATTTGGATTCTCTAATAATGCCAAACAGCTTAAATTAAAAAGCAATATGTAGGACAAACGCGACAAACAAAGAAAATAAAATGGCTAGAAAGCTATAATTTGTAACGAAAATCGAACATAATGGCTCATAAATTAATCCCTGTTTATTATCTCTACATAAGAACTAGTAACATGCTTGAGCTATCCCAAAGGAGCAAATCATCAATGGTAACATACAAGGGAAGGAGTATCCCTCTTTAACCAATGTTTAGTAGCTAAAAATTTAAGGGTTTTTCCACTTGAAGTTTCAATTTGTCAACATCATAAACCAAGAGAATATGCACCTAAGTGTACCTTTCATTCAATGAATGGAACAATCAAATTGCGTGTTGCTAATTTTTTTTGCATCTGGATTAGATTTTGTTTGATTCTTCATGAATAAAAAGTTGTTGATCAGGCTCAGATCCAGTTTGGCTCATCTCTTCCACCAGTTTATCCAGTGTGTCATATATCTGTTCAGTGTTTGGATGAGCATTGTCTTGTACAATGAAAGCATACATCTCACCTTTCACTTCAATCCAGCTACAACCAGGTTCCTTTTTCATACTGCTTTCTCTCATCATCCTCCTCATCCCTGAGACTTCATCCCACCTCCCATTCTGCGCATAAATATTCGACAGAAGAATAAGTGCAGAAGGATCGTTAGGTTCAAGAGCAAGTATATTCCTCACAGCTAGCTCAGCTACCTCCACATTTCTATGGATCTGGCAAACACTTAAAAGAGTTCTCCATATGACAGCATCAGCCTCAAATGGTAAGCAAGCAATTACTTCCAATGCTTCATACACACCTTTTGTCCTTCCTAATAGATCCACCATGCAAGAATAATGCTCAAGCTGTGGTTCTAAACAGTAATGCTGAGTCATGGATTCGAAATAGTGGAGACCCTCATCAACCAAACCAGCATGCCCACAAGCCCGAAGAACTGCTAGGAATGTTGCATGGTTAGGAACAATTTTCTCCATTTGCATCCTTTCAAACATTCTCAATGCCTCCATTCCAAACCCATGATTGGCGTAACCACAGATTATTGCATTCCACGAAACAAAATCCCTTTCCAACATCTTTTCAAACATCAACTGAGAGTCTTGCATGTTGCCACTCTTAGCATACATGTCCACAAGGGAGCTTGATATGAAAACATCCTTATTCAACTCCTTTTTGATTATATGGGCATGAATTTGTTTCCCCAGCCCCACCGTGGCTAAATTGGAACAGGTGTCTAAAGCTGAGGCATAGGTGAAGTTATCCGGCCGCAATCCTATTTCTAACATCCAGCTGAAAACATTTTGAGCTTCTTCACTCTGTTTATGGAGAGAAAATCCTGAGATGATGGAATTCCATGAAACTATCGTTGGGTTCACTATCCTTTTGTGAAGACCTTGAGCTGCCTCCAACATTCCACACTTGCAATACATGTCGATGAGAGAACATCCAACAAAAGGGTCCAAACCAAGCCCCGCTTTCATTACCATGTTATGGATTTGCATTCCAAAATTCAGAGATTGCAGTGCTGCACAAGCCTTAAGAACAGTGCCATAAGTGAAAACATCAGGCTCCAATCCCCAAACTAGCATCTGATTAAAATAGGACAATGTCTCCTCATAACATTCATTCTGCTCAAGAGCTGTGAGAACAGCATTCCATGAAACTGCATCTCTCTGACTCATCTCTTCAAATACATTACAAGCATCAGCCAAAGCTTTGCACTTCCCATACATATCCAGCATTGAATTCATCACACAAATGTTCAAGAAAAGATTGGTTTTTATAGCAAGGCAGTGAACTTGCAAGCCTTGCAAGTATGCTTTAGCCTCCGCGCAAGCACTAAGCACAGCAGACAAGCTGATTTCATCAGCACCAACCAGCAAGCTATTCATAGATTGAAAAAGTTTTAAAGCTTCGATTCCGAGATCATTTCTAGTGAAACCAACAAGCATAGCATTACAAGTCTGCAAGCTACGTATAGGAAGCTCCCTAAACAATTTCTTAGCATCACCCAAGCTCTCACATTTGGCATACATATCAAGAATAGCAGTCCCCACAATAATATCTGAGATGAAATCATTCTTCAAAGCATTACCATGTAGTTGCCTGCCAGCTTCTAAACAAGACAATCCTGCGCATGACCTAAAGATGCTTGCATAAGATGATTGGCTCACAGGAATTCCTTCTCTTTGCATTTCAACAAACAACTCTAGCCCACAACTAAACTCCTCATTCTTAGCACAACCTCCAATCAAAGCACTCCAAGTGACCCAGTTCCTTTGCGGCATTTCACGGAAAAAGCAATAAGAATCTCCTAAATTCTTGTTCTTGGCATACATATCAACCACTGCACTTCCGGCCACCACATCCATATCTAGACCCACCTTAATCACAAGGCCATGAATCTGGGTCCCCATCGTGTGGTCCTCCAAAGCAGAGCTTAATTTAAGAACAATTGCAAAGGTGGTTCTATCCGGTGCCATCCCAGTCATCCTCATCTCCAAAAAAAGCTCAGCAGCCTCAATCAAGTTTCCATTCTGCAAGCACCCGGAGATGATCGAGTTCCATGAGATAACATCGCAGACAGGCATCTCACTGAAAAGGGAAAGCGCCAAATCCACGAACCCATTTTGCGCATAACCAAAGACTATAGCGTTCCATGAGACGATATCTCTGTGGGGCATATCGTCAAACACTTTGCGGGCAGAACCCAAATCCATGCATCGGATGTACATGTCAACCAAACAGTTCGCTACGAATACTGTGGGAGAGAAGCCGGTAGTGATCATCTGAGCATGAGCTTGTCGGCCGACTTTCCGTTCTCGAAGCTCCGAACATTCTTGGAAGAGGTGGGAGAAGGTCTTCTTAGCTGAAGAAGTTGAGAACGTGGATAAAGAAAGGAATTTTGGTGGTAAGAGCAGCTTGATGAGGCAGGAGCACACCATGAAAAGCACGACTCTACCCTCCCAAAGAACTATGTATTTCTATAGCCGAAAATGGTAGTTTTGATCCAAACTCAAAATACGATGAAATAATTATCAAAAATAAAAAAAACATTCTCATGAATTATTTTATTCAATTTAAAATTAATTTAATTTTAAAATTTTTTTTTGATAAGTAATTTTTTTTAAAAAAAATTACTCACAATAAAATCAATTAAATTCAACATCTTCTTTAGAGTTACCTTTAAAGAGAATACAATATCCTCTCTAGAGTCACCTTTTAGATCAAGAATTATCAAAAAGGTCAAAATTATAAAGCATAAGTATGTATTTATAGAGAATTCACCAAAATAATCGGTTCATTATGCTACATGGAATGGTTGAGTGACATTATCAAATGCTCTAATTAGCCATTAGATGGTCTAATTACCATTCGATCGATTGCCCAAACTTTCTATGAGGTATGTCTATTTGCAAACTGATGATCCATTACTTGCATACCTGACCAGACACCATAATGAATAGTTCTATCCTTCTCATCATCTGATCCTTACTGCAACGTTTTCCTGCACATTCGATCGTGCATTGATGATTCATCGAAACCTTGTTTTTTTTGTTAGTTTTTCTTGATATAAAACATAAAATTTGATCTTTTTTGATTACTTTGAATCATCAACACTTTTTAAATGACCATTATACTGCTTTACTCTCACTTTTCACTAAAACTTTAACAAAAATCTAAAACTTAATCTTTTATCACTTGTTTCTTCACAATAAAAATTTTAAAATAGAAAATATAAATATTAACATTTCATAAGTACATTTTAAAAAGTTAAAAAGTTATTGACTAGGAAAAATCTTGCAACATAATAGTAAAAAATCAATAATCATATCTTAATTGGATCAAACGTGGCATTTTAAAATCTTAAAGATCCAAATCAAAGGTTTTAAAATGTTAAGATCAATTTGAAACTCTTTTCTTACCTAAGAAAACAGATGCAATTTTCTCTTTTAAATTTTTTCATAAACCCATAGTAGTAGCAGTAATAATAATAATAATAATAGTAATAAATATAATAATAATAGTAATAAAGATAAATTGCATCCAGGCCTTTAACGTCGGAAAAGCATTGCAAATTGGTTCCAACTTTTAAAATTTCTTAATTTGGGTTCTTGTTGCTGTAAAAGTACTATAGTTTATTAGTTTTGGTACTCTTTTCAAAACTTTACTATTTTTATTTATTTATTTATAAAATATAAATTTAATTATTTTTTATTAGCTTGAATCATTTACACATTTTAAAGGACCATTATACCGATATATTCTCACCATTTAAAAAAATTTAATAAAATCTAAAATTTAATTTCTCTTATCTTTAGCTTTCTTAGTACTAAACATTTTAAACTAAAAATATAAATATTAATATTTAAAATTATATTCTAAAAAATCATAAAATTAATAAATGGAAATAATCTTACAACATATGAATAAAAAAATAACAATTATATTTTAATGGGAACTAAAATTACAGAGTTTTTGCAACAAAGACGCAAATCAAAGTTTTTAAAAAATTAGGACTAATTTGCAATGCCCTTCCAACCTCAAGAGCTTAGTTGCAATTTGCCCACATAATAATAACAGTAATAATGACAATAATAATATTCTAGTGATATTTAAAAATTTGCTATAAGATCCCGCAGTCTTCGCCCTCTTTGTTATATATAATCTTCTAAACTCCCTCCCTCGAATCCCTTCACAATTCAAATCTCAACAATTGCGGGCTCTCCTTCCTCCCTCAACCTCTTCGATGCTATTACTATTAGATCCCGCAGTCTTCGCCCTCTTTGTTATATAAAATCTTCTATACTCCCTCCCTCAAACCTCTTCAAAATTCAAATCTCAATAATGGCGGGCTCTCTTTCCTCCCTCAACCTCCTTGATGCTAATTCTGAGACACCCACCACCCCAGACGGCGACGCGGAGTTGTTCCTTCACAAGGTTCCAGTTCTAGTCAACCAGATGGAAGATGGAGACGACAATTCCTGCTCGATATGTTTGGGGGGAGCGGGGGGGGGTCAGCGAAGAGCTACGGATTCTTCCACATTGCGGCCATTTCTTCCATAAGAATTGAACTGAAGAGTGGTGTGCGATGCCTCTGCTGTGCCCTCTATGCAGGAAGAGTTTGATCGAGGTAGAATTTTCAAGGGAAATGGAGTACATTGTCATCGCTAGCATCAAAGGCGACGAATGCACCGGCTGAGATGAAGCAGTTCTTATTAGACGAGTCATTTGAGGCTTGATGCTGACGGTGATATGGCTACTGATGGCGATCTAAACAGGGTCTGATTCGTTGGTTATGAATTTAAATTAAGTTTCAAAATTTCAGTTAAAAGTTTAATTATGCATGTTTATGTTTTTTTTTTTATACTTATTTCACAATGAATCCACAAAATTCATTCATTTGTAATGTCCAAATCCTTTGATGTAATATTCTGGCGCGGGGGGGGGGGGGGGGGTTGTCAGCGGCGAAGAGCTACGGATTCTTCCACATTGCGGCCATTTCTTCCATAAGAATTGATCTGATGAGTGGTGTGTGATGCCTCTGTTGTGCCCTCTGTGCAGGAAGAGTTTGATCGAGGTAGAATTTTCAAGGGAAATGGAGTCCATTGTCATCGCTAGCATCAAAGGCGGCGAATGCACTGGCTGAGATGAAGCAGTTCTTATTAGACGAGTCATTTGAGTCTTGATGCTGACGGTGCTATGGCTACTGATGGCGATCTAAACAGGGTCTGATTCGTTGTTGTCAGCGGCGAAGAGCTACGGATTCTTCCACATTGCGGCCATTTCTTCCATAAGAATTGAGCTGATGAGTGGTGTGTGATGCCTCTGTTGTGCCCTCTGTGCAGGAAGAGTTTGATCGAGGTAGAATTTTCAAGGAAAAGGGAGTACATTGTCGTCGCTAGCATCAAAGGCGGCGAATGCACTGGCTGAGATGAAGCAGTTTTTATTAGACGAGTCATTTGAGTCTTGATGCTGACGGTGATATGGCTACTGATGGCGATCTAAACAGGGTCTGATTCGTTGGTTATCAATTTAAATTAAGTTTCAAATTTTCAATTTTTCAGTTAAAAGTTTAATTATGCATGTTTATGTTTTTTTTCATTCAATTATTTTTAATTTTGGTTGTCCATCTAATTAATCTCTGTAAAAAAAAAGAAAAAGGATAGCTAATTTTTAAGTTTGGATAAGATTCATAGAAAAAAATTCTAAGGCAATAATCATACAGGAGGTTATTGCTTGCAAACTAGCATAATGAACTCATCTCTTGAAAACTAGCATAACGTCTATTATTATTTTTTCAATCGATCCAATCCTGAGAATCCAATTCTATGTTGGCTTTAGATTAGATTAACAATCTCGGTGTAACCCTCGACTGGCATCCTTCCCTCTACTTTTTCCTGGTCTGCGATATCCCCTTCATCACTTTCTCGTCTTGCTTTCCATTCCCATCCACACCTTGCGCACCGTCAAACCCAATTTTTCCACCAAACACACCTTCTATCTCAGCAGTGGCTAGACTTTCTTGTGATACTCTTCTTCACCGTTCTGGCTCAAGAGATCCAAAACTACCCAGCTCCTCGTCGCTAGAGAATTCACCGGCGTCATCCGAGTCACCTACCTCTTCCTGTCACCCTATTTCCGGCGACAGCCTTCACTGGCAAGGGTGTCTAGAATACAAGACGAAGGGGTCTGGAGGCCTCCTCCTCGCCCACCCTCTCCATCTCCGCCTCCTAACTGGTTGCAATGCCCGCAAAGCTGTGCTGGATAACTTCAAGTACAAGAGCATCGGCGGCGATCCTGTCGACGTCGTTGGAGATAGATTACTCGGTTTTAATCCAAGAAGTCAATTCCTTGAATTCTTCTCTTGCAAAGTGATCGCCAGAGCAGCGCAGTTGGCTCTCATTACTGAGGAGGTGGAATTCACGGACCCATCCCAATGTTCTTGAGTTCTTGAGGAGATCCAATAGCTGGAGCTTCAAGGGAGCAATTTGTTTCTCTACGAAGCCAAATGGGGCAGCATTGTCACCAAGTTCCACATATTCACTTGGGAAAAATCTCGTCAAGTTCGAACCTAGCAAGAAGCTGCATTCTTGGGCTAGTGTGCTGACGACCAGAATCAGGAGAGCTCCAGCGAGGCGATACTTTCGGCCCAACAAAGTTGGACATAAGTCGTCACACGGCTCTGCTTTATGCCCGGCAGAGTCGTTACGACTTATACACGACAAAGTTGTGATGACTTACCCGGCCCTGAAGTCATTACGACTAAGTCGAACCAAAATCATGACGAATTTACGCGCATAAGTCATCACGACTTAGTCGGCGTACAAGTTGTGACAACTTAGGACCGCGTAAGTCGTCACGACTTATTCCCGGATGTCACTACTTATGCCCGGCAAAGTCGTGACAACTTATGACAGTAAGTCATCACGACTTATGGCCCAAATAAGTCGTCACAACTTACACGAATTTAAGTCGTTACAACTTATAGCTAATTTGAGGTCCCCCTTTCGGAACACCACGACAACAACTTAATTCATAGGAGAGATTATACATAGAATCAATTAACTTTAACAATACAGAATAATTTAACACTTGCAGTGGAAATAATATAATTTAAATAAAAAACTTAACCACAAAAAATATGTTAAAATACAAGTTTACTTATTTACAGGTCATATCATCGATTTCATGTATACATCATACTTTATAAAACAAGAAAAAGGTTAAACCAAAATATGTGTTCCTTCATGTGTCTCTTTCTTCACCAATACCTGCCAATAAAGGCAACAGTTCACTGACCCCAAAACTAAATAAACAATAAGCACTAACTTGCTAAATAAAAATCATTTGCAAGTAGACATACATTATTCTTTCTTAATAGCATCAGTATCATATAACCATAGCAATTAACAGTCATAAACATAGATGCATATGCCACATAAATATGCAATAATAATATGCCGTAAACCCTTTTTGTTTCTTATATATTTTATCTTTTGGGCTTAAGTTTCTCGGATTATGCCTCAACTGCCTCTTTTCATCATCACATATACATAAGATCCTTGACAACTTTTATACCCCGCAAATGAAAGAGTGTCACATATACAACCATTCCTAAATTTGGCATATTATTTATACAACTTGGCAACCATCCTCGAATTTGGCAGATTACCATATCATATAGTTCGAGCATAGGCAGGGACATAAACACGACAAGAAATTCTTTTTAATTCGCTGTCGAACTTTAAAATATCATATTAATTCTATTTAGTTGTTCCAAGTCTACAAATCACATCTTGCCTTTAAATTTGATAAACAATTTAATAATACATTAAATACACATCATTTGCTCCTAAACATACTGGTGATTTTATTTTAGCATAATAAAATATAAATCACATGTTCTGTTTTACAAATTCTCGATCATGCAGCTTGATAAGAAATTATGCATTTAAAAACTTTCAGTAACATAAATTTAACTGCAAAATAGGCATCTGACTTATGCAAGGCAAAGTAGTGACTTAGGGCTGCGAAAAGTCGTCACAACTTTGGTTTGACTAAGTCGTCATGACTTAGGCCCAAGTAAGTCGTCACGACTTAGGCCCAAGTAAGTCGTCACGACTTAGGCCCAAGTAAGTCGTCACGACTTAGGCCCAAGTAAGTCGTCACGACTTAGGCCCGCCCGACCAAGTGCGATTGGCACTCTCATTGCGGAGGAGGCGGAATTCTGCCATGGCTAGATGGAAGCTTCACGGGCAAAAGGTTCCTCCATAACCCGAAATGGGGCGACATTGTCACCAAGCTGGGCTCCACAGATTCACCTCGGCTACTTCCTCTATAACCGTGCTCACTAAGTTCAAACTGGCTTGGCAAGAAGTACAGACTTAAAGCTTTACTCGCTCATGGTGGATGTCATGAACTCTCTTTATGGAAGCTGCACTCTTGGTTTGGTGGGCTTACAGATTTGCTGACGGCCGGAATCAGGAGAGCACTAGCGAGGCGGGGAACACATACTTTTGGCCAGCTAAGTCGGACGACTTATGCCCAAAATGGTCATGATGACTTATGCCCGGCTAAGTCGTCATGACTTAGGCCCGGCTAAGTCGTCATGACTTAGGCCCGGCTAAGTCGTCATGACTTACACACTGACTAAGTTGTCACGACTTACTCTACGGCACTGATGAAGTTGGTTGCGGTGGCTTATTGGCATTTGGATCGCAGCAATGAAGATAGCATGTGAGGGAGGAAGAAGATAGTAATTATATGTGTGTGTGTGCACGCACGTATTAGATTTAATTCTTGTTTTGCACTCTGATTTCTAAGTTTTAATATAGATTGAAGTCTATTAGAATTAGTTGAAATTAAAAAAAAAAAAAGAATTAGTTGAATTTTAAAGGATAGTTTTTTTAAAGTTCTGATATAGGAGTATATTAGATCATTGTCTGCTACATCGATACGTTCTTCACATCCGAGCAAAAATCAACCTAAAATCCAGTTCATTACTTATATTATGCATCGTCAAATGACTTTTCTATTCATTTGAGTCGATCTGACTATTTATATCGGTAGGAATGCCCACTTTGGTGTCCTATATATATTTTGGATTGGTTTGGATTTTGTATGTAGTTTGAATCAATTTGGGTTCAAGTATGGTTCATCTTGAATTAATTTGAATCAAGTTAGGTAAAATTTGGACTTAGTCGAGATGCAACTAAAGTATGACTTGGATGTAATTTCACTATATAAATACTTATTCCTAACCTAAGTTCAGATTGGGACTTTCTTCTGCCGAGTGGGGGTTGCGTTCCCTTCTCGTCGACCCAGTCATGCATCTTCTCCGCGAGATTCTCGCCACGTCAACCACATCCCCATTCATGACGCCCATGATGGGCATCTTTTCTAGCATGTTAGGGGAGTTTCGCCCGTTATCGCTTCCTCCTCTTCCTCTATAAAGCTTAGCCATGGACAAATGATGTTGGCGAAGATTTTCACATGACTAAGTAGTGAGATAAGAGAGTTCTTCACTATTTGAGTTGATTCAGAATAAGGAGCTGAGTCAAAGCCGGAGCGACAGAGGGCTGCAACGGGGCATCATTGTAGCTGATTCCACGCAAGGGCGTCAGTTCAGCTAGAAGTCAAAGCAATGAGCTATGATTGTTCTCTTTGAGGCTTGAGGTTCTTCATATCATAGAGCTTCTTTTATTTGTGTTATTTCAGATTTCACCTTCTTTATCCCTAGAATCGAGTGTTTTCTTATGATACTGTTAAAGTTATGTTTTCCCATCTGTTTCATTGCAATCTAGGAATTTCTATAATTAAGCCATCGCTTATGCACCGAGATGCTTGAAATCAGAGTCAAATTTGTTCTCCTGTTAGGATTAGATCTCAAGTTCACAACTTTCATTTTATTATTTACTTGTTCCTATGCTTGGAGCAAAATTCCTCTAAAATCTTCACCAAGCACATTTATGGGAGTAGTGATTCATATTTTGTAGACTTTTATGATGAGCATGGTGGTTAACTTAGATGATATTCTGAAATTTAGCAGGAGTAAGGGAGAGCATTTGCATTTAGACTATTTCCCACTATTTGGAAAGAAACCATTTAGAGCAACTTCAAGAAACACCCTTCTATAGTATAGCGTCCTTTTTCTCAAGTTTATAGTATCTTCACATGACAATTTAAATAGATCCAAAAAAAGAATGAGCAATTACAGATTGGCCTCAACATCCATTACTAAGGCAAGTAGTTTCCAAGGGTTAGCTGCCTTTTGTTGGGAGATTCATAAACAAGATTAAGGCCCAAATCACTCGGTGTTGAAAAAAAAGAGAATTCATGTCGAATCTTACTACCGAGCCTTTTCGGAGAAGTTATGTCAAGTTATCTAAAAAACATGATTGCTTGGATTGATGACATATGTAGATAACCTTCTAAAAAATTATAAAATCATTATTAAAAAGATGACATCTAGATATTATGATATCTAGATAGTGTGACTAACACCAAAATAATATTAAACCAAATACCCTTCAAATTCATATTGTTCATCCTGTTGAATCTCAAAGTAAATCTTCTTATTGATGCTTATTGTATTATTGAATGTCTCTTCAAATATCTAGGATGAAATATATGTTGAAAGATTTTCAAGTTACAAGCATCAAAGATTTCCTTCTTAAGCATTTTAATAGTTTTATTTATTAGCATAAATCACTAGAATTAGTTAGATCTTGTTAATTGATTGAGAATCTCTACAAAATTGGATGTAATGTACAAAACTTACAATTGAGATTAATTCAATCTAATCTCCACTTCATCACATCTTATAACTTAGTTTCACAATCTCTCAGTTGAGTATTAGATACTTAAAGCCTTTTCAAATATCTTTAGTTATGAAAATTTAGATTGCATGTTTAGGTTCAATTAGCCTTTCATTGCATATACACCTAGGCTCAAAATCTATTTATTTGGTAGCTAAAGAATCATGTTAGCGATCCTGTGCTACAACAAGTTCAATTGAGAATAATTTGGGGTTACAACGCATAAGATGTGTGTTTAACTATATAAGGATGGTGGGTTAACTTTGATTTTTTTAAAATAATCGATTGTCTATTTCTGCTTCTTTATTACTATTATTATTTTATTTTATTTTTAAGGCTGTTATGTAATTAGGTTTGGCTAATATATTTCTTTAGTAATTATTTTAAATGATTAAATCATAGTTGAGTTAGCATTACTGCATAAAAAGCTGGAAAATGGGTTAGCATTACTGCATAGCTCGGTTTTGATCTATTGAAATAGCATTACTTTAGTTTGTGAGATAAATTTTCTACTTAATATTCTGCCTTATTCTCTTTCATATTTTAAAATTGGGTTGCTTGTAAAATTTGATTTTATTGCTCATTTCATGGATATTGTTAATTTTGTAATTACTTGCTACTTTATCGATCGGTCCTTGGTAGATTGCATTCACATTATTGTTCTATATCAAATAGTTTCATAGGAAATTGTCCACGTTACAGGGTTCTACACTATCTGCCCTTCAATTACTCCAACTTTATTTTTTGTTAATCGCTCGTACAAACAAGCTACAACACAAATGATAAACTGTTTGAAAATAATAGATAAGTAGAAACTCGAATCACATATTCCTTCTTTAAGAAGCATAGTGAATGGACTAAAATTAAAGGCAAAAAAAATGCCTTACAAGGGAAAGCATCCAAAAGAGTATTGTACGGTGAACCTTTCATTTGCATCTGTCTTCTAACAGTATCACGGGGATAGCACATCACTGTAGCTAGGGATGCAGACACAAACGCCCTCTTTTGGTACTTCTCTGGAAGAGATTTCTTCATTCTAACAATATTATAGCCAAAAAGGTGCCCATTACTTGAACTATAATTTATGGAAGAATTCTCTATAAACTACTTAAATGAACAAGAAGAAAGTAGCCTCACAAGTCAAAAATGCAGAAGTTTATAGCTATATAAGGAGCTATTAAGACGAGGGAAGGGCCAAGACCAGTATAAAAAGAAGCAAAGCCTTCTTCTCTAAGCATGCTTAGAGCAACCTGCAAGCATAAAAGACCTTTTATAAGCTAGGATGAAGAGAAAAGCAAATAGGAATTAGCAGTTTACCTGGGACATCGTTTTGGACCCAGTTTTAACCACTAATCTCAAGCACAAGACATCCAGAGGATATGTAGCCTAAAATAAAAACAGATATATAAACAATTGAGTAGCTATCACATGCAATAGAAAAAAAATGTACCGAGAAGTAAGAGAAATGTTAAGTAGCATGTAAGACTAACAAAGGTTGAAGTCATCCCAGCATAGACCCCAGCAAAAAGTCTCCCAATAACAGAGAGTTTGCCATCCTTACTGTCGAATAGTTTCTAAAATCAATAAACAAATAAAAGAAGTTGGTAGATCTAAAATAATAGAAAAGCTAACAAGCATTAAATAACAGCGAGATCTTTCAGTCACATCAAACAAACGAAATTAACCTTGTAAGCCTCATAAGCAAAAAGTTGCACAGCACTGTAAGGAATTATGCGAATAACCGGCAACACTAGTTAGATGATGAGATAACTAAAATCAAACCATAATAAGAAGTTGGAATGTAAAAACTATTAGAGACCTGCCGAAGATTCCCTTCCAATAGCCTTTTACACCTTCTTCTTTTCCAGAAAAAGTGAAAGCCTGAAAAGATAAAAAATCTCAAAATATACACTTTTTTTTGACATTAAAGATACACACACTTTCATGATTAAAGAAATATACAGAAAATGCTTTTCATATTAGTGTTGAATAGAGAAGAGAACTTCATGTAACTGTCCCAACTAGTTTGGGATTAAGCCTTTTTTATTGTTGTTGTACAGATAATAATTTTTCCATCTATGAATGCTTCAACTTATTTTTCCACATTCAAAATCACACTTCACTTGAAAAACCATTCTCATTAACTCTTCCACAAATCAATTTTAACTTAGATATTAGCAGAATTCTAGGAATTTTAAGTAATTCTACAAATATAAAAAGTATGAATTGCGTATCAATAGACCAAAAATAGCCATAAAGAAGCATGGCATGATTTTTGGCAAAGAACAATCATGTTTCTGTAAAAATGGATAGCCTGCCAGCTTAATAGAATTTTTTAAGGCACCTATATGTGATGACTCCACCATGTAAAGCATACTTTCATGAATCTGTAAGAAACCCATAATAATTTATTGAAAGTTTACAGCACACATGGCATAAGAATCCTTTTATTCCCGGTCTTGAGTCCAACTCAAGCTTAGATGTGAATGTTAACCACAAAATATAGTTTAATATCATAAGAGCCTTGCATAAAAAACATAAAAAAGGTACATCAGAACATCTAGAGTAACCACCAACCCAAACATGCACAATAACACAACTTCACAATATTTCACATGTGAACAATTGAAGAATCAACAATATTTTGTAAGAAATAGCATGAAGGATCTTTCCATTGGCATGCACGAACAATAAAATATAAAATACCACAAATGGATAAGAGAGGTGATGTAGATCAAGAGAAAGGGAAGAGGAATTGGATGAAACGAAAGAGGGCTAGAAGAAGAGAAAGAGAAAAGTTGAGAATAAAAGAAGATTAAGAGAGAAAGGGAGTGTTAGATTAACGAAGAATTTCTACTCATTTATCAAATTCTACTTGAGAAAAGTTGAGAATAAAAGAAGATTAAGAGAGAAAGGGAGTGTTAGATTAAGGGAAGAATTTCTACTCATTTATCAAATTCTACTTACTATATTTATCAAAAACACAATTCTACTTACTAGAAAGATCTAGAACTTATTTATAGAGTTCCAACCCAACTAAACAAAGTAAAAATTAATAAAAACTAAATAACTAATAATAAGGATACCAACTAATTCCCATTATTTTCTCAAAATCTAAAGCAGGTGGCTCTACCAAACACTTACAAAATTGGTTCTACAAAGGCCACTAGCTTGAGCAAATCTGTCAAAGTTCCACTTCAATCAACCGAGTGATAAGGGCTTCATCGAACAACAGTAGAGTCAAAGGCATCCAAATGGTAAGCATTCGGATCCGAGTGAGCACCAAGAGTAGGTAAAGGTAAAATCGACACAAACTCACGAGCCTATAGCCAAAAGGGTAGCCACTCAGGTGCATAAGAGTGTTTTGATTACACCAAATTGCCAAGATGAGAACCCCAATAAATGTGAATATGGAATTAAGATGATGATTAGACATCTCACAGGATACAAGAGCAAGAAGCTCCACCGTAAAGGATTGGGGCATCACAATATCTAGCATGTGTAATGCCCACCGAACAATGCAAACCCTCCTACAATTAATGAACAAATGGTAGGAATCCTTCGAATCAGGCACAATCAATATACATCCCATGCTTCAATAGCATTTGCCTTTGAAGGAGTCAAAAAACAATATCCAAAACAATCTCCAGAGAAAGGGATCATGGAAATGGTTAGCATCAAGGGAACAAGATCAAAGAGGCGTTCAACCATATAAATTGAGGCTCCTAGGATCATGGGAAAACTAATCACCAACCAAGTGAAAGAGTCGTGCAAAAGCCGGTTCGGAAACTGAAGAAAGATGAGACATCCAACTATTGGCTTTCTAAAGATCACCCTTGCTCTATCCAAATCCAAACAGTGCCCAATAAAGAAGCATAATTAGAGACAAAATTATTCTTTTTGACTTCCATATGGAGAACAGTGGGCCATCTCTCCAAAAGGAGACTGCTAAATCGAGGGTCAGAAAGGTCCCCAATCTCCGAGCATACTTGGATATGAAAACCTAACTCTGCAAGTCAATACCTTTGGCAAGGAAGTTGGTAGCAAACTTTACAAGAAGGCTGGAATCCCTAGGTGGAGATAATGGAGACCAAGCCCTCCCAACTGCTTAGGTCTACAGACAAAGTCCAAGCCACCACTTGGAGACTCCAACTCTTGGCACAACCCTACCAAAGGAAGGGTAGTGAAAGTCTCTACAGAGCATCAAGAATTCCAAAAGGAATCCAAACATGAGAAAGAGGTATATGGGAAGAGCAGCAAAGAGTAGCCTAACCAGAGTGGGAGAAAGTAGAAGATTCCCATGAGTGGATGCTTCTTCTAACCCCACCTCGAGCAACCTGATACACTTACTAGCAGTAAGTCACTTGTCATGACATCGAAGCAAGTCCGGTTAATAATTTTAGTCGTACCGAGCCGTCTGCACATATGAGACCTCCTAGCAATTGAAGTGTGACGGCTAAACAAGATTGAGGACTTAAACCCAATGACAGCTTGCTAGAGATGCGGCAATACAATAATAATCAAGCAGATGTTAAATTAATTTTTCAAAAGTATGAATCAAGATCAGTATCTTGGTATCTTCCCATAGGACAGCAGAAAAGAACACCAAACAAAGATTGTTTTGGAACAATAATAATAATAATAATAATAATAATAATAAATCAATAAACAAGAAATGTATTTCCAAGAATCCAATCCCTTTCTTCCCTCCTTTGGCTCGCAATGCATGAGTCTAAACAAAAGATTTTCTTAGGTTTGTCCTTCTTAGGCAACAAAAAAGTACATCACCGTGCAGAAGATAAAATGGATTGAGCGGACCGATGGTTCGTGCCTGCATAAGGAACTTGACGCGGTCGAGAGGAGCGGTGAGGGTCTTAGCAGGAGCGCCAGCAATGGCTCCGGCGGAAAAGAGGGCGACGTTGTTGGGCACAAGGCCCAGCAACGCCAGCGGATGCCTCAGCAGCTGCTCGTACGATGGAATGAGATCCTTCTCTCCGTTGCCGTCTCGCTGGTCGTCGCTCCCACAACTGGCCCTTTCCGCCGAAGAGATGGAAGCAAAAGGCTGGGAGAGATGATGACGGCGAAAAACGAGAACGCCATCCCCCATCATTTTTCTCCTTCCCGGGCGATCTTTCAAGGAGAAGGCGGCGGTGGAGCTCCAACTACCGACGAGGTTGCAGCCAAGTAGGTGGCGATTTTATGCCCGATCCATCATACGTTCATCAAAATGTCCCTCACAATTTAAAAAAATAATAATAAATTAATTATTTATTAATAATATAAAAAAATATTTACCTCACAATATACACAAAATTTTTTTTTCTTATAAACACATTTTAAAAATGAAATTAATAATTAGTTTATTATCTCATTCATAGTCAAACTAATCAAACTACCCATCTTATTGATTGAACCAATAAATCATTGTTTTTTTTTAAATTTCATAAAAATAATATTTAATATTCATAATAAAAAATATTAAAATTATAAATATCATTAAAAAAAATAGATGAAGAACATGCGTGTAACATTCTGTGATCCCATTATAGAAGTATTATTTGCTTTGATTTTAAGAAAACTGTGTCCAGGGGGTCACTCATCCTAGTGTTACTTCAGCCCAAATACACTTAACTATGGAGTTTTTATCATTAGCTTCGCGGTTTTACCCCAAAAGACACCTTTAGTATTTGAGATCACGTTATCTACTTATATAGCTCAGGATCTCCTTCCCTTTCTGGTGTAGGACGATTCATTCATGTGCTCCTATCACCACTCATTATTCGACCTTGAAGCCTGCCAGGAGCCGCACTTTGCCTCAGGATATTACCCGGCTACAGCTCTCCACCCTCTTCGGTCACAGGAGTCACAATGCGCCATTTCCTAAATGCCACACAAGCAACACCACAAACCAGCCAATGCATCTGCAACCTGAGAAACAACCATGGATGAATCACCTTCCAGAAAACACCATCAAACTAGGCTTCCATGTTGGAAACCACAGAAAAGCAATGCTGCATGGAACTCAATTGCAGCACCTGAACCATCAAATAATGTAAATCCTACAGGGTACAGCACTGAGTAATCTCTCTATATGATCATGAACTACCGCAGCACGTAAACCACTCTCTTTGAGTGACCCATCTAAATCAATCTTGATTCAGCTCAAAGTAGAGAAGAGGTTCCTGAAACGGAACCGAATGGAGCCAAAGATGGATCAACCTACTCACATCGTGATGTGAGTAGGTTGGAAAAAGCTACAGATTGTGGTGAAAACACAAATGATGCATAAACCTTGGCATTGTGCTCATTCCATAAATTAGAACCTTGATCGAGAAGGCACGTGAAGGGACATGCCACACAATTAATGAAAGGAAGGAATCACTAATTGCCGTTGCACATTGACAAGAGACAAAAAAGCGGCTCCAGTCCTTAATCTCCAAGCATCTCCAGGACATTAAGGAATTACAAAATCAAAAAGGATGGCAATCAAGCATTGAAGGGAGCCCATCATGAGTTCTAACTCCTTACAACAGTATGGCCACGAGAAGTACTACTTTAAAATGCCATACTGATGAAGCATTAACAAAATCCGTATGATCAGTAAATTGTAAGCAACAGTGGCAGCACTAGGGGCTTTGAATAAAACCTGAAGAAGCTCTTGGTAGAATATCAGAGCACAAAATCCAAGGAAAAGGAATAGATCAACATCAATCTTCCCAAAAGCGTGTTTGGAGAAGGGGAGAATTGCATGTTCGATTGTCATTCAAAAACCATCAACTGCTCAAGACAAATTGTTGGAGGCAACAACCTGATTAGAGAGTGTTGACATGTGGCTCCAGCACTGCATCACAGCCATACACGTGGCGCTCCATCTTGAAACATCATGCATTAGCCTCCCAAACCGCGTGAGTGAGGTTTGGAGCCTCCCAAACCTCGTGAGTGAGGTTTGGAGCCTTCCAAACATCCTGCATGACCCTTGTTCAAACAGCTCTCCCAACCACATCGGGCACGATGTTTCTCAGCTATACCTATCACTGTCAGCGTGCTTTGGCAGCACCGTTTCCAAAACAGCATGCTTCTTCCAATCACGCAAATCAAAGACCTGCGCGCTTCAGCCATCACGAATCCCCAAAAGCAGTACCAAGATCCAAAGGTCAAGCTCTCTTTACTGACTCTGGTTCCTCCAGTGGCTGACAAGCGGCGTGAGCTCAGAACTTGTTCCCCTCCTTTCCCCGGAAAACTAGGATAAAGCTGCACAATCCGCTGCCTACAAATACCAAGGAACAGGCTTCATGGAAAAAGGAGAGGAGATCAGAGAGGACTCGCCCCAGGAAGAGCAGAATTCCTCCTCTATCACCTCTTATAAAGCAGGAGCTTGAGAACAAGAAAAGCTCTCTCTTTCTCATTCTTTCTCTCTCTTCCCCTTGTAAGCTCTTTGTATTAGCCTTCACGGCTACCTTCTTCCATTAGTGAAACTTCTTCGCTGAACGCTCGGTGAACGTAGGGGATTTCCTTCCTGAACCACTTTAAATTATTGTGTGCTCTTCTGGATGCCCCGAACTCTCTCTCTCTCAAGCCTCAACCATCAGGCTTATCCTTCTGCCCGTCGCCGTCTCTCAGGACTTTCTCTTTTTTGGTGTTTCTTGGGATCCCCCACATCCTACGTCAACAGAGAGAGAGGAGTGAAATTTTGGAATTTTATAAAATTTCAATAACAAAAATTAAAAAGGGTCTCCCTTGATAATTATATTAAAAGTTAGGGACCCAAATATTAAATTTTAAAATCGTGAACCTGCGCGATATTATGCTTAAACTCAGAAACTTGAATGTAATTTACTTAAAAAAATTGAAACTAATTAGAGGAATATCAAGCAGGTGCCGCATTGAAGTGATTTCTTCTAATATAACATTGACCCCAACTCCCAATATGAGTATAGATACTTTCTAATCATGTAAATAACAGAACATAATCGATCGAGTTATCCATTCTAAACTAAATTAAAAACCGTCATAAACTCCGAAGTGCCACCGACATACTCTTTCAGTCAGCCTTTCTCCAAATGGATATGAACCACAGACCTCTCATGACGACTCCCTCCACGGGTCCTCAGGAAAACGGGTCCAACCCCTTGGCATTGTCTCGCTCCCTGTCTCCTTTGCGATGAGAACGACCATGCCTTGTGGCTAGTAACGTTGCTGGTCATTAAGGCAAGGTCTAAGTCCATCTTAGGACCAATTACACTCAATGCCTTTGGGATGGTAATCTCCACTCCCAACTTTTGCATCAAATTCCCTAAACTGGAGGGAGTGGTTACCATCCAAGGCAACCTGGTGCACACGTTGTAGAGCTTCTAGATCTCCCACCAACACATGGTGGATGAGTTGGGCCCCAGAGAAGGAGAGGTGTTGAGGCTCCAAAAGGATATCAGCGTAAGCCTAAATGGGGAAGGGTCTAGAGTTATAACGGTTTCCTCCACCTTTTACAGGGAGAAACACAACAAAGTAATAGATCTCTTTTCTCAGTACTCTAATGTGTTCGCTTTGAACCCCTCTAGCATAAAAGGCATAGACCCGAAAATCATCATGCATCACCTAAATGTCTGTGAGAGCACTAAACCGGTTAAACAAGTAATCACCAGGTAGGCGGCGTATGGGCTCAGGCTATAAAAGCAAAAGTTAATGAACTTCAGGAGGCTAGCTTTATTCGGGAATAAGTATTCAGAGTAGCTCACTAATATGGTCTTCGTCAAGAAAGCCAATACCAAGTGATGGATGCACGTGAACTTCCGCACACTCAACAAGGCATGCCGCAAGGATTCTCACCCCTTACCATGGACCGACACCCTAGTCGATCGTATAGCTGGACAACCTGTAATGAGTTTCTTGGATGCTTTAGCCACCACCGGATCAAAGATAGCATTGGAGAATGCAGAGAATACTAACTACATCACAGACCGCGACGGTCGGTGCATCGTGGTTTAACTCAGTGTACATCACATACCGCGACGGTCGATGCATCGTGGTTTAACTCAGTGTCTGACCACAGTTAATTGGGAGTGTGATAGCAGTCTTGGTTGAGACTAAACTGTAATACTTTAAAACTTTAGAGATTAAAATTGAGGTTTTCAAAAAGCTAAAACTAATTTATAATGCCCTCCTAACCTCAGGGCCTAGATATACCCTTAGAATTATATATAATAAAATGGAAAGATCAGCTTACTATGCATCAAATTGTTTTGCTTTAAAGTCAAACTTCATGCTTCATTGAATGCGTTCTTGAAATATTCTGATCATACAACTTAATCTCAATCTCAAGATAATTTTTCATAAAAAAAATCTAGTCCACAGTTTTCAACACTGAATTAACACAACAAATTAGAAACAAACTGATCCTTTTTCAAGATATTCAGATGTACAGATAGTAAGGTGGTCAAATAAATGATTTGAATATCTTTATCAAAAGAAGGTTAATTCGAACTCAATCTAGTTTAACCCAATATTTTGCAAAAGAAAATAATGAAACTTGAATCAACTTAATCTTTTATACAAACGTATGACAGTAGATGCATGAGAATTGCAAAAAGATACCACCACAATAGATGAACAATTCCAAGCAACGAAGAAAACTCCTTTACCTCAGACTTCATTTATGCAACAAAAAGTAAAATTAAAATTTCTTGGCTTAAAAACAATGCCAAGTCATAGATTTATTAAATTCAGACAACAAGTACTTCAGTGAGAGCACAAGCAGAATCCATCAGTGGCAGTATTGACCAAACCAGCAACCTCCTCTCAAACCTCCTCCTTCCCCCTCTCCTCTACTATGAATCCACCACAGCAAATTTGATAGAGAATTACCATCATCAAACCCAGTCAATCGTTTAATCTTCTCTAAAGCTCTCTCCTTCTCATAAACTCCCTCCATTGCATACACAAAGCCCTTCCACCCTTCACCAACTCCCTCCCTCGTCAACGCTGGCAGTGTCCACTCCACCATCTTCCTCACAAACCCAACATCCCGGAAAAGAACCTCGGTCACCGGCAGCAATGGCAGAACCTGAATCCCCATCCGGCATTCCCTCCATTCTGGCGGAGCGAACCACAACCCACTATCTCTTTTGTTAGCCCACAAGACTCCAACCACCCTGTTCTGCCTCCTGAATTCTTCTTCGTACATGTCTTCTTCCTCCCTCACATGCCACCAGGTCTCTGCTGCGGCAATCTCAAATGCTGCCAGCGTTGAGGCCACCGCAACCAGGTGTGCGTCACCATAGCTCAGACCCATCAGTGCTGCAGAGTAGTACGCGTTCACCGCCTCGCTGGTGCTCTCCTGATTCCGGCCGTCAGCAAATTCTGTAAGCCCACCAGCCCAAGAGTGCAGCTTCCATAGATCGAAGCATCTCAATCGAGCATAGTTTGAGTTTGAATGGCGAGACAAGTTCATGAAATCCGCCATGAGCGAGTAAGCTTGAGGCCTGTACTTCCTTCCCCAAGCTGAGTCGAACTTGGCGAGCACGGCGATGGCGTAGAGGAAGTAGCCGAGGTGATAGTGGTGATCGTTAAACAAACCGAAGCCGAAGTCGGCTCCCGAATCTATGGAGCCTTGCTTGGTGACAATGCCACCCCATTTGTGGTCGTAGAGGAACGCATTGCCGTTGAAGCTTCCATCTAGCCATGGTGTGATGGAGCTCCTCAAGAACTCAAGTACTGCAGGAATTGGGTCTGGAAACTCCACCTCTTCGGCAATGAGAGCTAGCCGCGCCGCTCGGGCGATCGATTTGCCGTAGAAGTAAGACGAAGCCGTTGTGATTGGAGAAGAACTCAAGGAATCAACGTCGTTGGATAAAGCTGAGGAGATCTCCAGCACGCCATCTGCACTGACGCCTTTCGTCGAATACCATGTGGGCGAAATTGGGTCAGTTTTTAGAACCCAGGAATCTCCAACGAAGCCCACAAGATCGCCGTCAATGCTCCTGTATTTGAAATCATCCAGCACGGCGCCGCAGCCGTTTATGTTGGAGAGGAGGCGGAGATGGAGAGGGTGGGCGAGAAGGAGGAGGTCCCCCCACCCCTTCGTCTCCCACCGATATTCGAGACACCCCGGCCTGGTGAAGGTGGCGTCGCCGGAAACAGGGTAGCAGGAAGAGAACCGATCGAGCACCGCATCGTAGGTTGGGTCTGGGAGGTAGGCGATTCGGATGACGCCGGTGAAGTTTCCAGCGGCAAGGAGCTGGGTAGTGCCGGATTTCTCTAACCGGAGCGGTGAAGAGGAATAGCACAAGAAAGTCTGACCGCTGTTGAGTCGGAAGGTGTATTTGGTGAAGGAGGAATTGGGTTCGACGGCAAGGAAGGCGTGGATAGAGGAGATGGAGAGCGGGACGGCGGAGCCGCCGAGGGTGGAGCAAGTGATAAAGGGGCTGCCCCGGACGAGAAAGAATCGGAGGGAAGGGGGCAGGTCAAGGGTCACGCTGAGATCGTTGAAGGAGGAGATGATGTGGTCAGACGGGGTTTGGGAAGGAGAAGAAGAAGGGGATGAGATGGTAATGTCCGCGACGAAGGTTTGGTAGATGAAAGAGGGAGTGGCAAACCGGGAAGGGTAAGAGAGAGAAACGGAGGAGGAGGAGGATTTGATGAGGTACGGGTGGATGTATTCGGGCTGGTCGCCATTTTTGAGGACGAAGTTCTGGAAGAAGGAGTTGGTTGGGAGAGGGGAGGAGAGGAGGTCTGAGGAGAAGAAGCGGGAGGGGTCAGGGAGGATCGGAGAATTGGTCTGTGGGAAAAGGAAGGGCTTTTGCTGGGAAGACAGCATCTTTGACGGCGGCAGCGGCGGAGAAAGAAGACGAGGAGGTGGCGGAGAGGGAGAAGAGCGGCGATGAGGAGGCCTTGTCTTCCTCCTGATGGCTTTGTTTATAATTATCGTAGCTCGTCTTCTCAACTTCTTCAGCATTTTCAGCTTTGATTTATTGAGCTTCGATTGATGATCTGACGCATGGAAGGATTTGGTGGATTTGGTGCGAAAGTCAAAAGAGTGTGATTTGCAGAAATTTCCTCAGCATGTCATGCATTGAATGCCAAGCAAACACTGTTCATCATTTCTTCATTCAACTTTGGCTTAAAGATTAAGGATTTTGAAAACTAGAACAAGATGATATAATATATGACAATAACTTTTTGGCTTTGCTTCATTTTTAAGGAATGCTTGGAAAAAAGTAATAATCAAAAGATTCTTGCCATATATAAATATATAAAGTTAGTTTAAAATAAAAATAAAAAATATTATTTTTTAAAATAGACATTATGTTTTTCTTTTTGAATAAAATTATTTAAGGTTAAAAAAAAACTTTGGCTGAAATATTCCTGGTTAAAATATTTAGCAACAACATAGTATAAGATTATGAAATTTGTTTTAGTCAAACGGAGCTTTAACCTAACAATAACATCTCTAGGCATTAGTTCGGTTGAGTTATTGCGTTTGAAAGCTTATTTGATGATCTCCTCCACATTGATTTTTCTTTTAAAGTCTTATATACAATACTTTTAATCATATATCATGCCTATTATTATTGACGTAAGAAGAAGGAGTCCCGAGAGACAGCGGTACGCAGAGAACTAAGCCTGACGATTGAGGCTTAATTGAGAGTAATCAACGTCTAAAAAAGCACACAAGGATTTAAGATGATTTAGAGAGAAATTCACCTACGTTCACCGGAGTATTAGTGAGAAAGATTTCACTAAAAATAAGGAGCTTGGTTGGAAGACCAGTATAGAATGGATTACAAGATAAGTTTTTTAGAGAGAAAGAGAGAGAGCTCTTCTATCTCTAACTCTCCTCGTTGTTTTGTATCTCTCTCTTCTGGTATATATATATCCTTCAGCTCCTACCATCTAGAGGTATTTATAGGTGAGCTGTAGTGAATTCTTCGGAAGAAAATGCTACAATTCTGCTGAACCCACACTAGTGGTCCCATTACTGTCGGCCTTCGAAAAAACCGAAAGCAGAGGATAGAGTCATAGAACATGTGATATCTTGTTCTTTGTGTTTCATGGGAACATATGGCGACTGGAGCAATAAGAACTTGGGCCACATGTTAACAATTCTGTAATTATATTAAATTTTTTAAAAAAAATCTTGATGTTGTTGCTTGAAATGTAGGAATTGTAGATGAAATAGCATCAACATTCTTGGCTTGTTGCTAAAAAAACATTCTTGGCTTGTAGTTTTAACCCTTTTTTTTTGTTACTTCTCTTGCATGAAAAACAAAGAGCTAAATTAAAAAAGGAAGTGCTAAATTCTTGTGTAATGTAAGCAACCCAATCTTTGTGATAAAGAAGAAATCCCTTTTTTTTGAATGCATACTCCATTTTTACAAGTTTTGACTCAACTTCAAATTCTAATGCATTTAATGTTTTTATAAATAGAAGAGGCAAGTTTCTGGTGATATGAGTAGAGTTGGTGAACACTAAGAACTTTATAAAATAATTATTATGATTTTAATAAAAAATTTTAATTTGATCCATTTGTATTTTGAATAGGTTTCTTGATTCAATTACATAACCTTTTATTCATTCATTGCTTTTTATTTTGATTTCAAGCTCAACACTTTGTTTCTAATGGGAGGAAAAGAAAAGTATTTAAACAAAATTTATACATTTTTTTTAAAATATGCGTGAAATAAAGTGAATTAATTATATTAAAAATTATATTAAATATGAAATAAAATAATTATTTAATATTAAAATTTGTGTACAATAAAATATAGGGCAAATTATACCCAAGTCCCTGAGTTTAACGCTTAATATCACGCAGGTTCAT
>JAEMOT010003211.1:0-56237 GCA_019297695.1 Apostasia ramifera | reverse complement strand
GCGCAGACCCCAGCAAACATGCCGCGCGGCCGCCGGACCCTCCGGCGGCAGCCTGCGTGCGCACGATCACGAGGAGAGAGAGAGGGGCAGGGTAAAATGATAATTTTAAAAAATATTAATAACAAAAAAAATAAAAAAAAGACTCATTAAAACTTAGGAATCCCGATGTTATAATTTAAAAAACGTGAACCTGCGTGATATTAAGCGTTAAACTCAGGGACCTGAGTGTAATTTACTCTAAAATATAAAATATTATTTTATTTTTCAATAAAATAAGATTTTAATTTGTGAAAATTTTAACTATATCTCCAAGACCTCAATTCTTACATCCACTTGGGTTTATGTTTGAAATTTAGAAACTGGATAAAGGGCAAAATTGTAGATCCCCTTACAAAGAATGGGCCAAAAAACATAAAAATATTTTTTTTTTGAAAGTTATAAAAATATTTTTTTTTCATGACATGTGAATCACACTAGGAGACATTTATCCATTATTATCATGTCATATAATATAGATAATATAATATTTAAATATTATCTTTTAATTAATAATGTATAATTTAATAAAAAATTATTTATAGTGTCATTAAAAGGGTGTTTAATTCATTGTTATCTTAGTGTTATGTAATATAATCTAAATATTATGGCATTTAAAAGTCATTTTTTAATTAATAATTTTATAATCTAATAGAAGATTATTTATAGATATTATTAAATCAAATAATTATTTTTTAAGATAACGTAACATCGAGATAAAATTGAACTAAACGTTCCTTAAATTAAATAATTATTTTCTCTAAATAATATAACATTAAACAAAACACAATTTAAATGAAAAACCATCACTAAAATGAAAGAATCCTGAGAATTGAGAAAATAAACTAGAATTACACTTAAATTAATTCCTACGAATAGCACTCAATATTTTTGAGATGCTACTCCATGCTATTACCAAGGTTTTCAGAACCGGACCGGGCCGGCCCAAGGTCGAACCGGCCCAAGGTCCGGTCTGGTTCAATATTAAAATCAAATCAATTAAAAACTGAATTGGACCAGTAAAAACCGGTTCAACCACTGAACCGGACGAGCCGATTATTAACCGGTCAAATCAGATTTGGGCGAGGGCTCTGGGCTCGAGGTCACGGATGCTATGTTTTTAATATTTTTAATATTAATGCTATGTTTTGAATAATAATTATTTGATATAGTGGATGTTTAGCTGATTTGTTAATTTTTTTATTATGATTTATTTCGAATTATTATAGAAACGAAATATTTTGAATAACAAGAAAAGCAATTGTATTCTTTTTATTCCGTAATTTTTAAATTTTTTTATAGGTATCTTGTGACAGTAATTTTCATTATATTTTAAAAACTAATCTCATATTTAGAAAATTTAAATATAATTATGATGTAATTATTAAGTCATCCGATTGAACTGATCGAACCGATAAAACCATGAACCAATTGATTGACCGATTCAATCTTCAGTCCGATTTTGAAAACCTTAGCTATTACTTGGATTTGCAATTTCCTAGAAGTAAATGACTTTTGATTATAATTGTTAAGCTTTTTGGTGTTGGTATTTATCATAATACTGCATTTGGCTTATCATCACGTCAGCAGAGTAATAGCTTGTATGAATCGACTTTCTCTTTTAACAAGTCCACAAATAGAATTTTTGTTACTTCAAGGGCATTTTGTCATTATCTTAAGCGCATTATCATCGTTAAAATGCATGGTCATGTGCCATTGCAATGACATTCAGCCACATTGCCTATTCGTTTAGATGACTTCAGTATTTTATCAGCTATAAATATGACTTCTAATGTATTTTATGTCATTTGTTATTAGACAATCTTGCTTTAATATCATATTCTAAGTCAAATGGGCTTTTAGTCGATTGCACTCCAAAAATGAGGAGATGCAATATCGAGTAAAACCATAGAAGCTTGGTCAAAAACTTCTCCTAAAAACTATCTTGTAGAAGCGATTTTCTTAACCAGCCAAGCTGACCATGAAGAGCCTCCTTTCGAGCCTTAGATCTGTCTCGTGACTCAACCCACAAGATAGGCCTAAGCACGTATCACGCGCCTCAACAACAAGATAGACCACAAGACTCGCTCGGTACCTCCACTATGAACCACTCACAGGAGTCGACGAGAAGCCAATGTAGCGCCCTAAGAACTGCTACCATATGCCACAAGACTACAGAAGCTATTGCCCACCAACTACTTGTGAAGCTAATATTAGACTTTTTGAAGAAATCAACATTCAAATGTTATATTAGTTTGAAAAGATTAAAGATTTTTCTCCAAAAAAATTTTGGGTCCATGAAGCACTTGCCAATTCAAAAGATGTAAAAAATCTTTTTAACTTAAAGGAAAAATCAAGCAGGACCTACTTATAATTATAATCTTCTTATGCATCAACTTCATTTGCCCTCACTGATCTTCCATACAATTATCTGGATATCTATATGAACTCACTAAAAGTTATTCACAGCTCTGTACATCAGCCTAAACCAAAATGAGACTAATGCAATAGCAGGTAGAGCAACTCAACAGGGATAAAGAGAAAAATATTATTATAAATAGCAAACATATATAAATTATTAAATGATTACAAACAAGAAGGCCTTTATTTTTCATAAAATTATTTTTTTAAATAATTTTCTCCTTTATATTTTAAATTTCAGATAAATAACTAGCAGGACCAAGAGGTAAATTGAAGGAAGTCAGAGAATGTGGAGAAAGTATGACATTCATATCTGTTCCTGCGTTTTGTAGACCACTCTGCACTGGCACTACCTGCAAGAGCAGTAGTAAATTTTCTAGATCAAATGCAAGGCTCATTGATTTAGCTTCTGTAACCTTTATGCAATTGTAGCACATAATAATCAGAATAGTAAAGTCTATAACCTTTTAATGCAATTGTAGCACATAATAATCAGAATGGTAAAGTTTATAACCTTTTAATGCAATTGTAGCACATAATTATCAGAATAGTAAAGTCTATAACCTTTTAATGCAGTTGTAGCACATAATAATCAGAACAGTAAAGTAAACTACTCATTCCATCAACAAATAGAATAGAAAGACAATGAACCCTGACTCATCAATAAAAAGATTAAGTTGAGCAATGAAGAACAAAAAGCCAAATAAACTTAGAATGCCTGAAAACAAGTATGCATAAAACTGTACCTTATTTGGCACTGCAAAAGAATTCTCATCCATTATATTACTTGAGGTGAGTACGGTTGTTGTGGATGCTAACGAGTCAATATTGTCTTGCAGTCCAGTTATAGAGATCCTCAAATTCACAGTGTCGCTACCGAAGTTAACAATCTAGACCAAGAAAGGCAGTTTAAATAGAAATCAAATGTTCATGCAGTTCTAACTCATTGTTATGCATTCATAACAAAGTTCCAAATCCTGTTAATCATTACACCAAAATAACGGAAGAAGGTGCAACACAAGCGCTGGTTTCAGAAAAGTGATGAACAAGAAAGTTGAAGGTTATTGTAATGATACTGCAATGGTTGTAAGTATCAAGTTCTAAGGAAAACTAATAAAAACGTGATTAAAGTTTAACAGAAGATCAGAAGGAAAATGTTTCATCAAACTTGGAGTTTCTAATAAGAGTATTTTGGAGAAAGATTATAATCTAACTTCCTCTTTAGAGGTCTAGGCAATTTACCACTCAGCCAACATGATGGTGCTAGTTTATGTTCTTGATGAAAAAATGCACTTGTGTATAATTCAGAAAGTGGAGTTGCCAATTGATATATGTAAATATTAATATGCCAATGACTTATTTTCAGCTCAGCCCGTGTTTTGTTTTAAATAAATAATTTCCTAAAATTCATATCTCTGAATTATAATCTTTGATATTGAGCTTTTAATGAAAAATGAATCATTGATAACTGATATTGAAACTTGATGAAATGAATTTGATCAAATTCTTAATAAAAGAGTCCTTCAACATTCATAGTAGTAGATTGATCATATGCATATATTATACCCACAACGATTTCTCACATTCAATCTAATAAGGGAAGGTACATTTCCCAGTAAATATGGAAAATATATAAAATAATTGATTAAATTAATTAAAACACAGGACATTAGAACAAATATCTCATTTCTACTTGCCATCAGACAGCCAGCTAATAATATGATCATTTTCTGCCCTCATCAGAACTTTGAAGTCAAAAATAATTTCAGCACTAGTTTTAACGTTGACTAGTATATGAGAGAAAATATATTTGTTACGTGGAAGCATGATGTTGATTAGAATAACAAGAATTTTTATATCAAAATAAAGTGGCACTTTTTAATTTTTATCGATGGAAGGAAAAGGAAATGAAAGACACCAAGCAAATAGAATCTGACCTTAATTTTCAGGTTTTTGGCATTGTCTTCTGAGTTTTGCCAGACAATTGTAGAAGAAATTAAAGATCCTGATGAAGTAGATTGGATTGTGGAGGGAAGGTAAATTGCACCACTAGATTCCTTGAAAAATTGTTGCATCCAATAGCTTGGAGTTCCATACAACTGCCATGAGTTGAAGACAATAGCATCTGGATTCCACCTGGTTCACGCATAAAATAGGTATGGTGATTGAAATTGCGTCTCTGGATGAAAAAAGCTGGTCTAGAAATATTAATTCATATTTTTGGCATTCACACAGAAGATTGAACAGAAGTAAGAAAGCAATGCTGTCATACCGCCGGTCATTGTCATTGACAAAAAGAGGAGCATAGCTCGCCATTTCAACGACGTCACTGCATCAGAAGAAGTGATCATGAGGGAACAGTACGACAATCACATAATATTGTGGATTTTCAGTAAATCAGTTCTCACCAGATTAAATATTATGCATAAGCATACCTTAATACTCTCAATTAGCAGACTACAGGACTAAATAGGTAAGGATGTCATGTATTTATTGTTGTTCACAGGATGCAGTAGGATGTAATGCGAAATTTTTTTGTTTATAATCTTGAATTCTCATTAAATCGACAGTAAAAATAGGAAATTTTTTTAATTTTCTTTGTTGCCAATAAGGCTGCATGTAATGCACTTATAGGCTTTGATCAAGCAAACGAACCAATATTAGTGGATAGATAAGCAGGTGTAAAAGCTAGAAGCATACCAATTGGTCATGCAAGTTAGACTACATTCAACAAAAAGCGACTATAAAATCAATAAATCTGAACTTAATAATCAGGATATTTCCAGGAGCTTAAATTTTTATGAATTCTAATCTATAAATGATGTCCAAACATATTTTGTTCAAAAGTATTAAATGAAGCATTATCAATAAAATATGAAGAAGACAGCGCCAATTCCTAATCACCTGTTCTTTTCCAGGCCCATAAGAAATCCAGCTTCACCTAATGCAGCTAGAAGGCTCCCTTTGCCAGCATCGGATCCAGTTACAGCATACTCACTAACAAAAGCCTTGAAATTGCATAATAAAGTAGATAGTTATCAAACTGTATACAATCACATGAACTTTAAAATGTATAACATTATGATAAGTCATACCTTAGGGCCCAAACGTGATGTGCGGTCAAATTGTTTTGACATAGAAAACAAATTGCTAGCAGAGGTGTAAATCTATTTAAATGCAAAGGAGTTATACATCAACAGGTTAAGCAGAAAGAATATAAACGCTTGTACTTTCTTACATGGAAGTCATACATATCAGCAGGATGATCTAATTGGGTAGATGAGCCATCACAGTTGGTGATGATTTGAATATCTGGATATGCAGCTTTGATTGCATAATAATATTTAAGGTAGTTTCCTGCAAAATAATAGTAATATTAGGTTCTTTTTGTTCACTCACAATCCAGTTACAAAATCAATTATAAAATTTCTTTCGTACATTCAAAAATATATAAAATCAACAATAGAATAATTGACAAAAAAGCCAAAATTTGATAATACTAATGATTATCAAACGTATTATAATGGAAAAAGTAACAGCTATAATTATCCTATGCAACAGCATCTCAATAAAGATACAATTTAAAGTAATAAATATAAAAGCTTTTCTTCCTTTTCTTAGACGCAAATTTGTGTCCCCACCAGAACACCTCTACATATTTTTTGAAGACAAACTTCTTCATTTCCAGTATATGGGTATAGAGAAAAAATTTATTCTCCTTCAATGACAATCACATACAAAATTTAGGAAGATTACAAAATGGCGTGAATATCTGCATGAACTTAATTAAGTATATCCCAAAGCAGAAAAAAAGGTAGTAGACTTAACATTTTGGGACTAGCAACTTGTTATGCAGATTTTTATTCTCTTATAGCACATTGAAGCACCATGACTATGAGATCAAGCTACAAACAGAAGTAGGAAAGTATATAACTAAAAGCACACTAGTATATTAGTAAGGAAACTTAATGCAAGACCTACAGATGCAAATAAAACTAGAAAAAAAATCCTAATGATACAACAAGCACACCTCGATAATTCATTTTACCACAATCTTCGTTCCCAACTGCAATATAATTTAGTTCAAAAGGTTCTGGATGTCCCATTGCTGCCCGAACAGAGCCCCATCTTGAGCTAGACGGTCCTCTAGCAAACTCTATACTATCGAGTGTATCCTGTTAAAAAGTTGACAGCAAATGAAGGAACATGCTTGCTAATCAACGTATCTAAAAAGAAATCATCTGAAACAAGAGGAGTAAAAAGAATTGTTTGTGCAGACTCTGTCTAATGGTAGGAGACGTTATTGATTGCACATATAATAGTCTAAAGACCATAGAGTGCAGAACATAAAATAATAGACAGATTAGATACGGAAAATCTCCATATGAAAATGGGAAACTTTCAAGCATAAAATCCTTCCTACTTGAACTTGAGCACAGTCAACAAGACAAAATGGAGTTATAGCGACGAGGCATCGATCTACCTTACCATTTAATCCTCACCTCACTCCACACCACTCTCTCCCTCATTTCTCGCTCTCTCGTTGACACTCCGCTTGCCCTGGATGCTGCTGGCCTCCCCAACTCTCCAGCCTCTCTCTCTCTCTCTCATTCTAGGTAACATCCTCACCACTTCTTCTTCTTCAACTTCACTTTCTCTTCAAACCCTAGCTCTCTCTTTCTCAACCACTTACATCATGCCCAAAGCCAAAAACCCAAGGTTGAGGCAACTTCATCTTCAAGAAGATGAACACGATCCACAAAAGAAATGGACTCCGAAGATGATGCTGAACTACACTGCTTGAAATTCTATCATGCGGATCCAACCTACTTACAAAAACAAAAATCCACAAACTATGAAGCTATTCCAGTCAAAATTCTTGATCTCGAATTTTTTTCCGCAAAATTTCCGATCTAACCTCAATCATTCATCATTATTCATGAGAAAAATTTGCTACTTTTGAACCAACCTCCAAATTTTGATGATTGTGCACTTTTTTACAACAATCTCATTGTAGTCTCATCCGTACAACTTGATTCTTATCTGTATTGGAACAATGTAACTCTTACTTTCGACACTTTGAACATATTTGTCGAAATACCTACAACACATGACAACTTTCTCTTCTATTGTGGTTTGGATTACAACCAAACTCGGTGGTAAACATCCTTCTCCAAACCCTATATGGAGACTTCTCCTATACTCCACCCCTTCGTGGCCAAAAATCTAGAAAAAGTAAATTCCTTCCTCAAGAGGACATTCCACTCTTGCACTTTGTCAAAGACTGTCTTCTTCCAGTCAAAAACAGAATTAGACGAATTACTTTCTTCAGCCGTATCTACCTTATGTATGCCCTAAAGAATTGTCTCCCAATAAATCTTGGCTATCAACTTCTTCATTAGGTAATTTAGCACCATCTGCCCCAAAAGGCAAACACCATTTATATGCCCTTCTGTCATATCATCACGAATTTCTTGATTCACATAGGTTTTAAGAGTGATAGCATTGTTAGCCCCATTTCAGTTGACACAATTGGAAAGATTAATATGACACAGGCAGGCCTATACATTAGGAATATTAGATATATTTGGAGAGCATTTAGAGGAGCAAGTGTATCACTAAATCCCAATATCCTTCAGCAACAGATTGATGATCCCCTCCTCGAACCGCCAATTGAAGAAAATAAAGAAGAGATTGAAGGAGAAGAAGAAACAGGCATCCGTCGCACTACTACTGAAGAAAAGCTGAATAATTTTATTTACTACCTTTATGATATGGACAGGTCAATTCGTGACATTATTCATGATCAACCATTTTAGTATGATTATATGAGAAACAAAATAAAGGAGATTAAGTAGAATTAGCAGCAGATACTAGACCTACTATAAAAGCAAGATGGTGGCACGTCTTCTTTGAAACCTTCTTGATGTTAATTTTGATAATTTGAACTCTTTTTGCTCACTGCCCCTGCTATTTATTATTATCATGGTTTTTAATGTAGAGATTGACAGTTTAAGTTAAATTTCTATTTAATTCTGAATCTAGAACTTTGAATCTAATCTTTAGTTATCTCTATTCAATTGGATGTTACATCTAAGTGTTTTTGCTTAATTTTGATTATTATGTATGGATGTTGGATATTATATGAGTGTTTTTGATTATTTTTGATAGTTATGTATGAATGTTTGTGCTTACTTCTGCCTTAAATTATATATATTCACTTTTATTGCTTGATTACAATCAACGAAAATTATCTTGTTTAGTTCACTCTTAACGGGAATTGACAGGTGTTAGTCCAAATTGAGGGGGCGTGTCAACTTAAGGAGGATTTTTTCTATCTATTATCAGTTTATTCTACAAAAGTTGCCAAGCATTAGAAAGGGGGAGATTATTGGTTTTTCCCTTGTTATGATGTTTTGATGTTTAGCAACTAATTTAAGTTAATATATGACTAATAATTTTTATTTAAGTTTGTAAATCTTAGGGAATATTGCTTATCATCAAGATGAAAAAGTTTTCATCTCAAGCGTGCACCTAACCATAATATTTCAAGAGATTGGAGCTTGAAGACTTTTTTTTATTTCTTATTGTTCATTCCTTGTAATCATTCTTTGAGTTTTTGATCGAGTTAAAGCTAGGTAGATAGAAGTCTGAGCACACAATTTTATAAAACTGCAACTCCACTGCCTTTCATCAATCTCTTGATTGATCAAAGTGAGTAGACTACTACTGCTTGATCGATCAACATCAACTACTTCAGAAAGAGAACTTGGTTTGATCAAGCAAAGATAGTGGACCCATAAGCTCGATCGATTAGAGAAAGATGGTTAGCTGAGAACTTTGTAGGTGGTGATTGATCAAAACAGTTTGATAGATCAACCAATCGATTCTAGAAGATGTGTTTTTATGGAATGTATGATGTATGATGTAAAAACAAAGAAAAATTAGAAATAGATTAAATTGAGGGTTATAATTAAATAAGAAGTAGATTGGTTAAAGTGGATAGTCTGGTTGGTAAATTAGGATTTAATTTAAGTATGATTTATATTTTAATTTGGATTCAGATGATTGATTAAAGAGAAATATGATATTTGATTAGAATTGAATAAGAATTAATTTAATGATTAGGTATGTGAAAAGCAGAGAGATTTATGCTTATTCTCATATGTGAGCTGAATAGAAAACAAAAGTTATATTCTTCATCTTAATATAGATAGGAGTTTGTAACAATTTGGAAAGAGGACAAGTGTAAGAGTAGAAAGTTATAACATTAAATAAGCAGTAGATTGGTTAAAGTGGATAGTCTGGTTGGTAAATTGAAATTTAATTTAAGTATGATTTATATTTTAATTTGGATTCAGATGATTGCTTAAAGAGAAAGATGATATTTGATTAGAATTGAATAAGAATTAATTTCATGATTAGGAATGTGAAAAGCGGAGAGATTTATGTTTATTTTCATATATGAGCTAAATAGAAAAGAAAAACTATATTCTTCATCCTAATGTAGATAGGAGTTTGCAACAATTTGGAAAGAGGACAAGTGTGAGAGTAGAAGAGTGGGGAGAAAATAAAATCACAATTTAAGTAAGATAGGTGATCTTTCCTTTATTGTGAAGTTGAAAAAATTATTAAAGTTGATACTTATATGTTTTAAGACAAGTGAAGCAATAAATCGATGAGACAGAATAAAATAAAATATATAGATTTCTGCATTTAGTCAATAAGATCATGCGAAATGAATTTTTATTATATCAAAAAGTTCGAAATTTTTTATGTGATGTATTGTCTTTACAAGCTTGAAGTTTATTTCTGGATATGAAGAATGATTATGTTATGCATGGTAAATATAATATGCTATATAATTCGTTTCATTTAATGTTTATAATATGACAACAATTATGGAATTAAGTTTTAATATCTGACGTGGAATGTAGATGTTATATCGGAAGAATGAGCATGTTATGTATGAAGAATGTGATAATTAATACGTATATTTTATTTGATGTTGATAACATCATAATAACTGAGAAACCAGGATTTATGATAGGGAATGCAAATGTTAAGAGTAAATGATGAGTTGTTGCATAAAACTTATTGATCTAGTAAGGAAGATAAAAATATTTGCGTATATGATGTGGAAGGCAACAATGATTATTTAAAGGTAGGTTTCTCACAAGCAATCACACATGCCTAGCTCGAGCTTAAATTATATGATTTGGCGCTCGAGCTTAAATTATATGATTTGGCGCGACGACATCCAATGCCCTTTTGGGCTAATGGGGGTGACGACTTCCATAAAAATAGCTAATGAGAGCCATTGTGAAAAGATCCTTATGATAATTAACGTGATGGCGTCCCGTGACATAATTCAAATGGGTTACTCACGGGGAGGTGACGATCTCCAAAATGACACAGGCATTTGAGGTGATTGAATGGGAAACCTAGGGCCCATAAACGAAATAGTGGAGTTATTAAATTCTAGTAAAGAAGATTATGATATTGATTCTAGTGCATAATATAAAGAGTATATCTTGCATGTTGAAATTGTTATAAGAAGATATTGATTTTATTCCTTTGTCTAATCCTAATAACATGACATTTATTTCATCTGTATGTAGTGTTAAGCTTCGATGGTTTGGACATCTAAATCGTAGGCCAATTGAAGCTCCAGTTAAAAAAATTGAGTTACTGGATTTTGCCCATGTACAAAGAGGAAGAGGGAGACCAAAGAAGACATGGCAAGAAACTATAAGGAGTGATCTTAGTTACTTAAACTTAGATAAGAATTTGGTAACTGATAGAGCGCAATGGAAACAAAAGGATTCATGTAGCCGACCCCACCTAGTGGGATTAAGGCTTGGTTGTTGTTGTTGTTGTTGTTGTTGTATGTAGTGTTAAGCTGATAATTGTTATTTGGGATATTATTTTATTTACTGAGTCTGTATTAACAGACTACTGTTATTTTTGGTGGTAGGTGTGACACTAGAAGGATCACGGGATAAGAAAAAAGAAGTTAAAGGTAATTTTTAATTGTGACGTTCAAAAATTTGAGTTGAGATTTAAAAAAATAATAATAATAATTACTAACGTCTGGGAAACAGGACGTCACATGCAGCGTCCTTTCATTGGTGTCTTCCTTATTGTGTATTTTGACAACATCTTGATCTACAATAGATCCACGAGGGACCACCTAACCACTTCATTGAAGTTTTCAGTCTTGCAATGCGAGAAACTTTACGTGAATGAATTTGAAGAAGTGTCATTTTATGACAACCTCTATCTGCTTCTTAGGCTTCATCATATTTGTCGCGGGAGTTTATGCCGACCCTTCTAAAATTTCTGCTATCCAGGAGTGGCCCACACCTAAGAGCAACCACGATGTCTATAGCTTCCATGGGCTAGCTACATTTTATTGTCGATTTATAATGGGTTTTAGCTCGATTATTGCTCTCCTCACTAACTGTTTGAAAGGAAAAGAGTTTCGGTGGATGCCAGTCACTGATCAAGCCTTCCGTGAAATTAAGACACGATTGACTGAGGCCTTGGTGTTAAGATTTCCTGACTTTGGGAAGCTTTTTGAGGCAGCATGTAATACGTCTGGCATTGGATTGGAGGTGTCCTTAGCTAGGAGGGGCACCCTGTCGCCTATTTCAGCGAGAAATTGAACGAAGCACAATAATGATATTCTACTTATGATAAAGGAGTTTTACGCTGTCATTGAAGTCCTCCGTTATTTGCATCACTACCTCATCGCTATAAAATTTGTCCTACATTCGGATCACCAGGCACCAAAATATTTAAATTCTCAAAAGAATCTGTGTCAGGTATGCTAAGTGGGTTGCTTTTCTATAAAAGTACACATTTATACTCAAGCATAAGGCTAGTATAGATAACAAACTAGCAGATGCCCTTAGTTGAGTATGTATGATTTTATACACGATGCGTGTGCAAGTCACAAGGTTCGATGCCCTAAAGTTTGAGTACACCGAGTGTAAGGATTTTGGGATCACTTACGCTCGAGTGCGTAACTCACCCTCCTAGTTTTGTTCTGAGTACCAAATTAGGAAGGGTTATCGTTGTGCATACCCGACTCGTCCATGCATGAGTTTTTTGTCCAAGAGCTGCATATTGGTGATGCAACTGGCCATTTTGGTCGGGACAAGACGAATGCCCTCATTAGCGACATGTACTATTGGCCTAGGCTCCATAAAGATGTGGCCTGAGTCGTAGATGTTATACATGCCAGGAGGCCAAGGGGGGAAACAGAATGCTAGGTTGTATATGCCCCTTCTGATACCTGATGGCTCATGGGAGGATCTGAGCATGGCCTTTGTGCTCAGCCAACCCCGAACACGGAGGAGGCATGATAGTATATTAGTGGCAGTGGACCGCTTCTCTAAGATAGTCCACTTCATCCGGTGCACTAAAACGTCAGATGCTTCTCACATTACTATATTATTCGTGGCAGAAATTGTGCGCGACAAAAATTGTGCGCCTCTACGGCCTTCCAAAAATGATAGTCTCAAGCCGAGACGTAAAGTTTGTAAGTTATTTTTGGAAAACCTTATGGAAGAAATTGGGGACCAAGCTCCTATACTCCACTACCTACCACTCGTCTATGAAGCACGACTACGATACGATGATACGAACACGATACGAAAAGGATATGATGATACGCCAAGCTTCAAAAAAGTAGGTTACGAATACGTCAGGATACAGCTGTTATATATGTGTATAATACGTCATATCCTCATATTTAAAATATAAATTTATGATAAATTATAATAACTTAAACATCTTGTTTTCATAATTTTTAAAAATATCTTTTAAATTTTTCTCAAATTAATTATATTTTTAAATATTATTAATATCACTAAAAAAATATTATAGACAATTGAACTATAAAAAATAAAATATCCTTCAACAACTATTGAGTTTAAAAAAATTCTTAAATTAAAATAATATTTTAAAATTTATTTAATTGCTTCCAAACTGTCACAGATTATTTAAGTAAGATAAGAGTTTAAATATACGTCAATAAATTAGTTTCAGTTTTAATTTAAATTCAACCTAAAGCATTTAGGTCGATGTAAACAATATATAATTAAAAATAATATAAATGATGTGACATAAATTCAGATACACTAATCTGGTCAAAGTAAATACATGTTCTCCTCTCTCTAAGTCTTTAACTAAATAAATAAATAAAATAAAAAAGGCCAAAGTTCTATCTTTTCATAATATGAGTCTGATTAAAGTAAAAAAAAGTAATCAATATCTAGTAGAAATAAAGATAATATGTTTGAGGTAGAAAAACTGAATGATAGTTACTTGCGGATACCAAATCCTTTTTTTTGCCGAAACACTAGCACGCGTGAAGCTTTTTGCAATCCCAATTGCCTGAGTTCAGTATATCTCTCAATCTTAACATTTGAGTTTATGCATGAGTTATGTTTTATGTATAAATTTTTTTTTATTGTGTAGGTTGGACTAATTGTTTCAACGTTTTTTTGTAATTGAAAGTATCGAAAAGTATCGGACAAGTATCAGGAAAATGTCTGGCGAGTATCAGATTTTTAAAAATTAAAAATAAAAATTGATACGCCATGTAGAGTATCAGATACATTTCGGTGGAGTATCGGAGAGTATCGGTATCCGATACGGATACGATAGGGATATGATAGGCTGCATAAAGTATTGGTGCTTCATAGCCACTCGTGAATGGATGGGCAAACGGAAGTAGTGAATAGAAGCTTGGGTAACCTATTGCGCTGCTTGGTTGGCGAACATCCGTCTAGCTGGGACCTTGTGTTTCCCATAGTGGAGTTCACCTTCAATAATTTTGTTAACAGGTTTACTGGTACGAGTCTATTCAAAGTTGTCACTGGATATGACCCACGCCTACCAGTTGACCTTGTTGAGTTGCCTTTTACATACAAAATGAATGATCTTGCATCTACATTTACATCTCAAGTGCATGAGCTACATAATAAAATTAGGAGAAAACTAGCCCTGAATTATGATAAAGTTCGAGATGAATTGAACAAACATAACAGACAAGTAGAATTTGAACAAGGAGATCAGGTGATGGTTAGGGTGCATTCCAAAAAAACTCCCAATGGGAACCCACAAAAAGTTAGTGGTTAAGAGAACAGGACCCTACAAGATTCTAAGGAAAATTAGTGCGAGTGTTTATGAGCTAGATCTTCCCCTGGAGATGGGCATCAATCTAGTTTTTAATATAGCCAGCTTGACTGGCTATCATGACCCTGTGTCCATTCAATTTCTGTAACCCAACTCCAACTTTGACAGACATGATAGTTTCCCCACACTCCTACATAGGGAGATACCTAGAGGTGTCACCATCCTTCCATGGAGGAGAGCCCGATCAGTTGTACGATCGGGCCCCACGTGCGGCTGCAATCGGTCCTCCATTTCTCCTGAAGCAACACATCACCAAGTCTTTTATTCCCGAGGACATCATTAAGGAGCAGACTATCACCATTACCGATGGCAGCATCCAGAGATTTTTGATTAGATAAAAGGGTCACCCTCCATTCGACAATACATGGTTCACTTTGCAAGATTAATAGGCTCTATACCCAAGGTTCATACAGGCTCACCGGAATCTACACCTGACGGAGTCAAGTTCCTCGTTATCGGGGAGAGCTGATGCAGAGCATCCCCAGTACCGACACCATCAACGACGCTGAGCATGACTACTGGTGGACTTCATCGATGTTTTACAGCTTTTACCTCTATTTTGATGTATTTATTATTTAGTTGTTATGTATGATTTTATATTAAGTATTTTGGCTTAGTTGGGTTAGATCATTTGTATAAGTGGCTTTATTTTTGTGTGGGCATTTGGGATCATTTGGGTGAGTTATTGAAATTAAATGTAGCAAAGGCCCAATAATTCAAATTGTTTTAGAGCTCCACTTAATTATGATCACTAGATCATCTTAAAATGATCAAATGATCATGAATGAAGGGAATTTTGATTATTTATAAATTAAGTGGAGAGAAAAGGGGATTATTCTAGGGTTTTGAGCTACAATCCCATTGGGTAAACCGAGGGACGCCGCTAAACCCCTGCACTTCCACTGTCGCGCCCACGGAGAGTAGCCGCCGTAGCACCCGCTTGTCCTGCTACCACCGCCCCATGCCCCAATCGTCGCCGCCCTCTAGTTGAGGCAACGCCGCCATTGCGGGAGCCGCCTGCTGCCGTCACCTCTCCACCACGGGTCATTTGAGGTTGTCGCCACCTCCCTCATCCCCATTGCTGCCGCACATGATGTCCGTCGCCACCGCCATCGCCTGAGTAGGAGGCCATCGTCATCCCCATCAATCGCCACTGCCGCCACCTCATCAACCCGGTTGTGGTTGTTCGACGCCAATCCCCATGGTATTTAGTTGGTCCCTCCTTCCCATCCCACCATCTTACCCTCTTTGTTTCCTTTTCTTCTATTTGCTAATCTTCTGAAAACTTAAGTTATATTGTTAATCACTTGGTTTGTAAGCTATCATGAACATTTTCTTATGAGATTGTGTTTGGATGTAACTTATGTTAGTGAGTGCATGTGGTTTGAGTTTGGGGTTTACTTTTAGCTCTAAATACCTCAAGTAGTTTTGCTTGGAACATTGGATCTCTCTTTAGCCTAAGATTTCTGGTTTGTTCCCTAAAAATCTTCTAATTAACTTGTTAGTATTACAATGCTCTTATATTGCTTTACTAAATTTTTTTTACTTTTCATAATACTTGTTGGTTCAACTAGCTTGCATTCAGCATTTTGTTACTTGCATTTAGTTAGATAGCAATTAGGTTTGCATCATCGAATTAAAACCATTATCGCCCGTTAAAACACTTTTTAAATAAAAAATAACATTCATAGGAAATAAATTATAATTCTTTATTAAAAATAATAAAATAGTCAAAAAAATATAACAATAACCACCACGAAGCTTTTATCCTAGCCTTTATCCCAGTAGGTGGAATTAACTACATGAATCATTTATTTTCATTGCACTCTATTAAATAACAAATCTTTATTTATTTTCAAATATATGAGATCCTTCCTAATTGTTTTTTGTCATGTTTTATTTAGTTTTCCTTTTCCTCATCTACCACAGGCAAAATCCAATAACTCAACGCTCTTTATTGGAGCTTCTATCAGCCTACAGTTTACATGTCCAAACCATCTTAACTGACTCTCCCTGAGCTTATCCTCAACTGAGACTATTCAACCTTCTCGCGGATATACTCATTTATCATTCTATCTTTTCGGATATATCTGCTCATCTACTTTCGCATTCTTATTTCTGCGATAACTTATTTTGCTTGTGTTTTCGTTTTGTGAAGCAGCATTCTACACCATATAACATTATTAATTTAATAACTCTTTTATAAAATTTACCTTTAAATTTAAGTAAAATTTTTTCATCACATAAAACACTAAAAGCTTTTGTACACTTTAGTCATCCTACCTAAATTCTGTTAATAACATCTCCATCGATTTTACTATTATTTTGTATAATTGATTCAAGGTATTTAACTCGCTCACTCTTCCTGAAAATTTGATCATCAGTTGTCATCTCGCCAATGCAAATGTTTCTATCTTAATTAGTTATGCGCTCTATATATTCAATTTTTTATAGTAAGACAAAAACCTTTAAATTCTAAGGTATTCCTCCATAATTCGAGTTTTGTTTTAGGATTTTATTTTCTCAGTTATTAGTGTATTTTAATATTATTTTTAAATATTAACTTATATTGTTAATTAAAAATAAATTAAATGTTGTAGTTTAAAATTTATTAGTTCCAAAGGATGACTAATTAATTATACCAACACCTTATTAAAAAAATGTTATTTGAAAATTAATATATGTTAACTAAAAAATATATATTAAAAGAATTTATTATAATTACAACATAACTATTTTTTAAAATAAATATCTTATTATAATTAATTAGTATTTTTTGGAATATAACAAATTTTATTATTTTTAGTCATGAATTATAATTTTTTTCTTATTAATTTAATATGCTACTCTGCTTTATATTTATAAGAGAAATATTGCAAAGTTATATTCAATTGAGGATGTGGGACTAAATATCTACAAGAAAACTAACAAAAGTATTTATTTACGTTTTAAAAAAAATAATTATTTAAAAAGATAATTCATCAAAAAATAGGTATTAAATTTTTAATAAAAAAAATTATTTTAAAGTTACTTCATTAATAAAATAATTATTAAATTTTTAATTAAAATTTAAACATAATTTTAAAGCATCAATTAAAGTAGTACAACTTATTACTAACAATAAAATACTTACCATTAACTTAATATTTTAAATTGTTGCTATATAATTTAATACATTTACAAGATAAAGCATTTTTGACAAGTAAAGCATTTTCAACCTCATTTGTAAAAATTTACTGGACTCTTTTAGAAATGTGCCTTCCTCTAATCCATGTAAGTAGTTGAAGTATTTTTTATGTTATTAAAAATAATCTTATCTTCTCACATGCAAAATATTTTAGGACATTTTGCATTTCTATACATTCTCAATATTGTGCATTTCTATTATTATAAAAAATAGTGTATAGATTCATGCAGATACTAAGCACACACATCCGCATATCAAGCACACTCAGACAAAACTAGGTACACTCTTATATATACCAAGCACACTCAAATTCATACTAGGCACACTTATGCTCATAGCGAACACTCTCAAGTACGCTCATCCTCATTACAAGCATATTCATGCTCATACCTTGCACTTTAGTAACAATAGCAAATATTTTTATTTTGGTTATAATATTAAACATTGTAAGCATTGCCATTTAAAATACTTTAAAATTATAATCCAATTTCAAAAACAACTTATCTAATGCACATATTATGTACTCAAATATTTATATAATTTAATATAAAATATTATATAATAAAGTACTATTAATTTCACTTTTCAATTTAATTTAAATTTAAAAAATTATTATTTAATTATCTATTATAATAAGTATTATATATAAAATATATTTAAAATATTAACTAATAAGTATTATTTATAAAATAGGATAAACATTGTATTAACTATAATATAGTTAATCAATAAAATATGACATGCATCTAAACTCTCATCTTACTAAAATAATCTGTAATACGTTGGGAAGTAATTAAACAAATTTTATGATATTATTTTAAATTTAAGACTTCGTAAAATTTAATAATTGTTGGAGGATATATTTGTATTTTTCAAATTGGATTGTTCATGATAATGTCTTTAGTTGTATAAGATCGTTTAAAAAAATGTAATTGATTTAAAGAAAGTTCAAATGATAATTTTTGAAATTTACATCAACAGGTATATTAGTCATTTTTGTATACCATATGTGTTACACATTAAATATAAGAATATAATGCACTATACACACACATATATATAATTTTTGTATTCTGATATATTCATATCCAACTTTTTTAAAGCTTATTGTATCGTCATATCCATATCATATTTGTATTTATATTATCGTATCATATTCGTGCTTCATAGATTACAATCGAAAAGCTCCAATGACTTTATCCTGGGCTATTCAGGGGTTATGTGCATTGTTTTTTGATAGAATTAAACTTTTTGAAGTTGAGGAGAATTGGCGCAAAGCCATTGACCGGTGAAGAATAGATTTTATCCCTTAAGCATTGATCAACACATTATAAATCTATACAGTTATATTTGATTCATTTTCAAACTCAAGTTTATTTTGGAATATGCTTTATTTTGGACTTAGATTATCATGTGTGATGTTCACTATAGGCCTTGTATTGATTAGCTTTATTTGTTAACGCCATTAGGTAGGAATGCCTAACAACTGGGTGTAAAGCAGTTCAAAATAGGTCAATGGTTGGCCTAATGGTTGATTAGTGATCAACAATAGTTTTCAAACTAACAATATAAACCCACCCAAGGCATGCCAATAGTTATCCATCAATCGAATCTAGCATCAGTCCTTTTCCCATATCGATCGAGCACTAGAATAAACAAAAGGCTAGTCAAATGATAGTCATGTCAGCTCCAATAAATTTTGATGATTTGATCCAAACATCTAATTTCACAAACCGATCGAAGGTGCCAAATCGATTGAATAATAGGACATGGGCACAGAACACGGGAGGTGCAACCAGTCTTTGATTTATTATTGTCAATGTCTAGGCCTGATAATATTCAAGAATGTGATAAAAGTGTGAGGGACCTTGATTGACATGGTAAAACCTCAGAGAAATGTTGTTGAAGATGCCAATGAAGATTTCTGATTAAAAAAGAGAGAAAACCTTGAGAGACTGAGTTACCTACTTTTTTCCAGCACAGTTGGTGAGGTAATACTTGGTTCTCAATGACTACAAAGAGGCTTATGCCGTCCATCCTTAGATGCTTACGAAGTTTGAGTTGTGTTATTTCAGCTTCCCTTGCATTTTCCCACTTTTTCAGCTTTTATTCCAATAGTTTTATGTTAGTTTGCTGAAATTGTTTCTCTTTGATCTCAAACTGTGAATGCTCTGTGTTATTTCCCTGTTCCCCTTCACACTGCTACTGGTCTTAAAAAATCTTTGAGTTTTCATATTCAAATTCTCAGATGAACATTTGATCTTTGCATAATTATATGATTTAATCGGAAATCTCATTTTTTCCATGTTGGAGATCGGAAATTCTATGTTCTCACTTAACAATAGAGTAGCCATTCAAAGGTTAGCATTCTTAAGAGCTTAACAAAATTCAATTTACTTGCTGTAGTTTCTAGGATTTACATGCAATTAAGTAATCAAATTTAGGCTTCCTTATATTTGGATCAGTAAATTATGAGCTTACTTAAAAATAGAAGTCTTTATTCCTAAAAATTGCAGGTTATTGAACGTTGCATATTTTAAATTATAGTGCTTGAAGAATGCCTAAATGCTTGCATGAATCATTCCACTGCATCTTAGTATACAAGTCAGAGGATAGAAAATTTTGACAGAAAAGTGAAACTGGGAAATTATCCCACATTCTGACCATCAGCCAGTATCCCTTGAAATATCCCAACAGCCTAAATCGGTTGATAACCCTAAATTTGACCGAGAGTCAAGGAATTTCATATAATTCCTAGTTTGTGTTTCTGTACTACTGCACTTATTCAAATTAGGATTCAAGGAGTTATGGAACAACTAAACCACCTCAACCCAAGTACAAAATTTAATTGGTAACTGAGAATCACTATTGTTATCTCCACACCACATCGATTAATATAGCTAACCACTACATTCCAATAAAAGAGAAAAAAAAAAAGAAATCTCTACTATCCATATCAAGATGATTGAGCGAAATTATGAGTTTTTCAATTTTTTTCTAATTATTCCCCCTCATATACTGTTTAAGCAATGGGGGTACTACTTCAGAGTAGCATTTAAGAAAGAGGAGAACCGCATAGGTGCTCTCATTTAAAAAGAAAAGAAGTGGAGGGAGAGCCTTCTAACTAAATCATAATAATCAACATTTTATGTTTTTTTTAAATAAATAAATTTTGTTTTCAAAATGCCAGCATTGACATAAAGATATTTAAATCAAATAGCAATGTCTAATTAAATATTTTAGCATAAACTCACACAAAAAAATATTTTATTATAAAGTAAAATACATAATTTATATAACTATCAAAATTAAAAAATAATTTAATAAACTAAAGAAAAAATTAAAGAGAGAAATTTTCAAAACTATTTAAAACCAAATTAACTCTACTGTTCAGGACCACTGCTTAAACATTTCATATATTTTTAACTTTAATTATTTTATTTTTGGATCATTTCTTTAATTTTTTATCATAACCAATCTTTTTCTTGCTTTATCATATATAGAAAATTAAAAAAATAACATTGTATGCTTAGCATCCTAAACTATGAAGAAACCATTATTATATTTAAACTGAATATATGGAATACACATTTAGTCAAAAAAGAAATACTTATATTAGATATGTGACAATTGGTGATCAAATTGTCAAGAAAAGTGAGCGTTTTAGATACCTTGAATCAATCATTCAAAATAATGGTGAAATACATAATGATGCTATTAGCAGGATTAAAACAGGATGGGTAAAATAGAGAAATGCTTCTGGTGTATTGTGTGATAGACAAATCTCATCCAGACTTAAGGATAAATTTTATAAAACTGTAGTAAGACCAGCGATGATATATGGTGTTGAATGCTGGCCTGTAAAGAGAAAACATACAAATAAAATAAATGTTGCAGAAATGAAGATGCTATGGTGGATGTGTGGATATACACGAAAGGATAAAATGAAAAATGAGCATATCCGAAAGAAAGTTGGTGTTGTACCAATTGAGGATAAACTTAGAGAAAGTCGGCTTAGATGGTTTAGACATATAATCATAAGCCGATTGAAGCTCCAGTTAAAAAAATTGAGCTATTGGATCTTGCCCATATACAAAAAGGAAGAAGGAGACCAAAGGAGACATGGTAATAAACTATAAGGAGTGATCTTAGTTACTTGGACTTAGATAAGAATTTGATAATTGATAGAGCGCAATGGAAACAAAAGATTCATGTAGCCAACCCCACCTAGTGGGATTAAGGCTTGGTTGTTGTTGTTTGTATAGCTCCCATCGCCTATTAAGTTGATAGACTCTACAGGGGAGATATGTATTCTCTTATGTGCAATCCTTTATCATATTCTTTTGATCAAATCTAATACTATTTATGATAATCAATTTTTTAATTTATTTTCAAAGATGTTAAATTAAAATAATAATAATTCTACATTTAACATGCTGGACTACGAGAAAATGTTCTTATACTTATGCTCAATGTAAGATGTTTAAATTGCATAGCAACCATTAAGGTGGACTCCATGAGAGATATATTCTTTTTTGTGGGTAATTGAATTCGCAATTAACATTGATTGCAAAAACTACAACATGAAAAACACTTAAGAAAATTTATGACCTAGTTATTTATAAGAAATTATTTGCAAAATGTGGAAAACAGCAAGCAGACAGAACTTGTGTAAGAGACATGCCTTAACAAAAGGTAATATGTTGGGTGTAGCTACTTGGTCATTGTGGCTGATTCCTGGACATTAAAGATGACAAGATGACATAAGATGCTTGACTTGATCAAAATATTATTAAATTTCACAATGCAAGTACCATTGTTGGCAACCCATATCGCAGAAGCACCAAGGTCCTCCGCAAGCTGCATTCAACAAAACTCAACAGGCAATATGCAGTCAGAAGCATCACTCATAGTATTTATGGTTTAGCTAACCAAAATAAATCTCGTGTAGTACTAAATACCTACTTGAAGAAACTCATAATATCCAAGTCCATCATCAGTCCAATACATCCAAACATCACCAAAATGTCCTGATCTTTCTTCCCAGGGAATAATTGTTTCTCTCCAACGGAATGCATTTCTAAGCCATTCACCTTCGACAAAGCAGCCACCTGGACATTAGAATAGAGAAAAAGTGAGACCATAAAAATAGACGAAAATGTACTAGCAAAGAACTCCAAGTAGGTGAAGAAATTCAATGATCCAGTTGGCAATGGGACTTTCAGTTGACTTACAAACAAGATGTCATAACCTAAACTGCCATTTCAATTTGTTTTAAGTGTTTCTTAAGTCAAACATAACACAGTACAAGTCTTGTTTATCAAGCATATCAGATTCATGAAGTGTCATTACAATTAAATATTTGTGAGATAAACAGACCTAAACGCTCATACAATGATTTGCGGAATATACAGCCAACTGAAGCTCTACAAAATTTGAAATTATTTGACAAAACTTCCAAATCTTAACAATTTTTTAAAGAGAAAGTACCTCATTGGTTAAGAGTTAAAGTACAACTTAGAGTTTAAGATAAACGTTAAAGACTGGAGATAAATCTGTTGATAGAGCAACAGGAACAAGGATAAGGTCAAAAAAATAACTTGATTAGAGGTCTAAAAACATGTGTCAAACGAAATTAAATACATAAATAAGAATAAACAAGAAATATTGGTGAAAGAGCGTTCATAAAGCTGATCCAAAATAGTTGATACAAGGATACTTTTGCAGATGCTGATGTTCTGAATATGAAGTTCTAATCAAACATAGTAATAGTCAAAAAAGGACAGGGGAAAACAAATAAAGTACCTAGGCCTGCCTTAGGACTACCTCTATGACCATTTGTACAGATTTAAGTTTTGTTTCTGGAGCACATGCATATTTATATTTACATATCAATGCACCTCAAAGAAATATTGCTTCATTTTCTTTTAATCGTTGCAGGAAGTAACAGTAATTACTGTTATAGAAAATTTCTCCATTTGGAACTACGGCCGGATGCAGCAACGATGAACATACATAGGACCACATTGACGTGACAAGATATCAGGGAAATGAGCAAAACCATTATGTTATGATCATACAGTTACAAGATATTAGGAAAAGCAGAATTATCAAACCCAACATACATGAATTATTTTATAAATATATTGTCTTCACAATTTTTGGGTGGGGGGCAAATACCGAAAGGAAGCTTGTACCTGGAAATCGTAAAAAACGAGGTTTTAGATCTGCCACCATGGCAAAAAGGTCCTTCCGGAAACCATGTCCCTATTTAGATATAAAATTATTTAAGATTGACAAACAGATAAGAACACTCATAGTTTAAACTAGACATGTGGTTAATCAAGCTTCATAATGAATTCAGTAGTCACACACTGAATATTACCCAAAATGATGAATTCAGAGCATAGCAAAGATAAACAAAAATATAAACTACATTTAGTGACATGCAAAACTTTATTAAAAATTGAAACTTACAGAATGTATTTCAACCGGAGAGATTTGAAGCAGAGACATACAAAAGAGTAATGCTGGAAAGACATGGTAACTTGAAACTTCAAATTAAAATGTAATTTAATCACTGAATATTTCATTAGTCTTTCACAAGAACAGAAATATCTCAGAATCTATTTGTTCTGACGAGAATGATTTCAAAAGGTTAGTGCACCTGCACACTCCCAACAAAGGAAACACACCCTACCACCCCCAATCAAACCCCCTGCAGGGATAGGAGTACAAAGTGGTAATCGTTATCCCAACCACAGACAGCCTTGGACCACCTGAATTTAAATGTTATAGACACTTCACCAAAAAGGAGAAGGAAAGCTTTCCTTCTATCAGTCCATCCTTATTTCAACATTGTGGAACAAAAATGAAGATCAAACATAACAAGGAGATTCTTCTGTCTATGGGGAATTCTTATACTAGAAGCAATAAGCTCATAGCTGTTAGCATACTGATACTACTTGTTACATAAAATCTAGTGATATTTTACAACATGGCCACCTAATCCTAGCTTACAGCACCCATAATGAAGTAACCAATGGTTTCTGTTCGCTAGGTCTTTTGCAAGTCCATATGAATCATCTGACCCAATCTTCTACTTCATCACCATTAAGCCTGTGTTTGTTTAGCCAGATTACCACAAACTAGGTTAAAGTTAAGCCAAATGATGATACTTTTACCTTGAGTTTCTATTTATTTTTTTATTTTTTTATACCTTGAGATTTGTGTTGGGTGTGAAATAAAAAGTTTTCATCTTGGGTATAAGATGTGAAAAATAGTTATCTTATTGAGATATGAGTAGGGTGTGTATAAAATTAGTTTTTATTTTGAAATTTGATATGAAATACAATTAAACTTTTAATCTTAGGATTCATGTAAGATGTACCAAGTCAAGTTAACTTTAACATGACTAAACAAATTCAATCCTAAAAATGACGTACCTAGCTATAAATGTCATCCAATAATGTAATCACAGTGATGGCAATAGAAATGAAAAAGAAACTATGCTTGTTCTATCAATATACACGAACACCATATAGATATACCTATAAATCCATTTTAATGACATGTTTTGCATAAATTTTTATTTCTGTAAAGACATAAGGGACTAATTTCCAGAATAAAGCTTCTAGGCCTTCACCTATCGAAGAGAACCACTACTATTTGTTTTCTAAGAATAGAAGGACTAGGAGAACTATGATCCCTTCAAAAGAATTCATTTGGTACAATCAAGTGATTAAAGAAAAATCAAGATTAACATGTGCCAAGTGTATAAGAGAATGGTTGAAAATAGTTCCAAATCAGTAAGTCATCTCAATTTATAGTGTTGATATTCTAGTGGGTGGGCCTCAACTGTCAGCAGTAACCCTGGGTTTTGCCATTGCCAAAAACAAAAAGATAATATGCATATACAATTAATTAACCTCTAGTGCATTCAAGGTAGCACAAAGAATTTTTTATTTTGGGAAACAATGATAATATATGAATAAATGTTGAAAAGAAATGTAACACTGATGTAATAGTTTCTTGAAATACTATTCCTACTGTGGTCTTTCAATCTTTTTTGCTAACGCATAGGTGAAAAGTATTAGTTATTTAACTACCTTGGTCATTAAAATAGTTACCTTGTAAGTATCTACAGGCATAACTGATATCTGGTCAAACCAGATGATTCCTTTATTTACAGTTGTCAACTGAAGCCTTGCCACAGCATCAGTTCCTTTTGCTGTCAACGTAAACTCCACCTTTGTCCAATTTGACGTGTTTAATTCAGAAGTCCTGTTTGCCAGTAAAAGTGAACTTAAAATGGAAGAAAGATAATTAAATTATTCCTTCGTGATAAAAGCAAAACTAATAAAGGAGCTCACGAAATAACAGAAGAAGCTAGGTTATGCAAGCCATCTGAACTGGCCAGTGAAATGGATAATTCCATTGATGCTGACGTTCTGACATAAAGAGCAACTTTATACTGCTTTCCATCTTCTATGTTCTGGTATGAAAGAATGGCAAACCATCAAGAAGAAATAGACAGGCAATAAAATTTAAGCAGATTAAAAACAGTTCTGGCTAAAAAGATCAAGAAATGCAAAATACAGTTCATGAAGGACAAATATATTACATTCCAGAAGTTATGATCAAGAATTTGTACCAATTTGTATTGCACAGATAAAAATAAAGAATGATCCATAAATAGAAAAATTTCAGACAACAAAAATCAAAGTTCAATTTATGCCCCACAGGCTACAGCTTGGTCAAGCTCGCTGTGGCTTCTATTAAGTCTGATACGGTAACATTTGTAAATATATGTAGGTTTCAAGAGAATAAAGTAATCAATTGGTACAAGCCATCCCCCAGTACCTAAGGTTATATATGCCAAAAGCACCAACTGGTCAGATATTAGAACCCTCAATGTCACAAAGGACTTCCATTTGGTTGATATGATAACAATTACAAATATATGTTGGCCCTCAAGAGAATAAAACAACCAATTGTACATACCATTCCCCAGTTCCCAGGGTTATGTATGCCAACAACACCAGCTGATCAGATAATAGAACCCTCAATGTCACAGAGGACTTCCATTTGGTTTGATATGGTAACAACTATAAATATATGCAAGCCCTCAAAAGAATAAAGCAACCAATTGTACATACCATTCCCCAGTACCCAGGGTTGTATATGCCAACACCACCAACTGGACAGATATTAGAACCTTCAGTGTCACAGAGAACTTCCATTTGGAGAGCTACCTTATTACGTTCAAAACAAGAAGTAAGGCTTGTGCCAACAAAGATGGTAGAATCATTCCCTATGATTGACCATGGATCGATATTTGATGGAGTGCTCGAACCCCCCGCTTCAAATCCTGAAAGAAAGGATTCAGTGGGTCCAAACCAAATAAGGGTATGGTACACCAATCAATAGTGGAAGCAGATGTCTTATGGCAAGCATTCATTAAGTTAACTAACTAATCATAAATTTTTTTTAAAATCTTTTACAAATTAATATCATTTTATGGTAGCAAAAATAAATTACGAACGATGAGCTTTGATCATTCCTAGTCTCTACAATATCTTGATCTTTGAGACCGTCTATGTAAAAATCTGACATTTATCATCAAAAAAACTTTATAGTCATCTACATATTCATAATAGAAGTTATATAAAGCCACGAACATGCTATTTTCAAAATTGTTGTGAATGATATAGGCCTAACATAGCTGTGTAAATCAAAGTACATAGAAAGCTTTCTTTTAAAATTTAATTTTGATTTAAAACATCAAATCAATGTATATGATTTTCTAGTTTCCATGTATATCATCCGTATTGTCAGTGACAGTTAACTATTTGTGATCTTCTAACAATATATATATATATATATATATATATATATATATATATATATTTGTGGTCGGCATTGTGAATTTTATTTCTCCAGTTAATCATGAATATATATTCAAAAGTAAAAGAAGCAGGTCAACATATTGCAGGTTAGAAAAAGAATTGAAAAGGAGAAAGCGACATCACCTCAAGCAGAGATATGAATAGCTTTGATTATCAATTTCCCTGTTTATTTTGCTAATTCACCACTTTAGCTCACCTCTATTACTCACAAGCTCTGCCCAAAGCCCCCCAGCTCCTGCATGATTGATCTCCTGTAAATGTAAAAACAAGATCCATAAAGCATATGTGCATTGTGTCCACATGCATAATTATATGAAAATTATGACTCAATGAACTTTTTTTTTATAATAAAACTGAAAATTTTGGACAATGTGTAAAGGTCACCCAACTATTGCTTCATTATGTTTCTCATTCCAGTGAGTGCCTTCAAACAATATATAAACATTACTGATCAGAAATTTGTAACTTACCAAGCAGACCCATCAAACTCCATTCCAGAATGAGAGGACAACAAAGAAAAACAAAAAAACAAGAATGGAGAATCAACTTAAGCAAGAAAGGGAACCAAGTTAACTATCATGACAGGGAGCTCTAGATGTCGAGGTATTGTCTGCCATAGGCGTAGCTTCGCAATTTATTTCCCAAAAGGCACCTCGGCATCCTAAAGTCACATTCCTACATATAGAAAGCCCAAGAACTCCTTAACACTTTCTAATGTGGGAGAATTTATCTTTGTGCCCCTCTCATCAACCTAGTCTGCCAAAAGTATACCTTGCAACAGTGACTCTTCTTTTGGAACATCACTTGATGATCATTCTCCGCCCTCTTTGGCTATAGGTCGTCATAGGCCCACCATCTCCTACTTGGTATGTCCCATAACTACATCGTATTGCAAAAGATTGTCTTAGATAGCAATACATCGACATGAGGCTGCAAATATTGAGGTATTGTCCATTTTGTCCATAACCTCATCGTTGTCCCAAAAAATGTGCCTCAATATTTTAAAAATACAATCGTACATACATAGCCTAGAAACTCCTCTCCACATTTTGATGCAGGATAATTTATCTTTGTGCCCCACTTATTAGGCCCAGAAGCCTTCCAAGATGATGTGGTCACCAATAGCCCACATAGACATCATCAACACAAACTTCACCCCTGAGCATAGACATCATAGGTATTCGCGTGCTAGTGGTAATATATGTTTGTTAATGCTTATTTATTTTATATTAGGTGGAGTTTACATATGGGAGGCCATTTGCATCTTGTATTATGTGTTTTTTTATTGGTGGAGTATATATAGCATGGTTGTATTGGGTTAGATATATATATATATTACTCTAACAGGTAAAATCAGCCATTTTGGTGAATAACATTTCAGATAGTCCTTTTCTAGTCAGACTCACTAGACCATAACTAAGGAATGACTAGCCAGACCATTGGCTAGACATCCCACGTTTTGACAGAACAGCTCTAGCCAATACGAGCAAGATTGTCCATCTTGCGACCAAACTATCTGCCTTTCACAGGCAGGAGCAATTGTAACTGGAAAGTCAGTTCTTAACTCCTCTTCCTTGCAATTCATAACATCCCTTCTTTGTTTTCCCATTAACATTATTGTAGTTATCTAAGAGATTCGCATCATTAGGGGAGATAAGGACATAACATTTAAATCTTTTTTATCCAAATAGCCATTTAAATCACCCCACACACAAGCCTATCACCAAACTAGTATCAAAGTACAATTCTACTATTTAAGTCCTTGAATGATTGTCTTCATCACGACTTCTCAAAGTAAGACTTATTGCAAGGAACCATTCATTGATGTTCAATAAGATGATATATAGTACCCCCATAGTGAATTAAGGCGAACTTCGATAGTTCTATTAAACAGAATGGTATGGCAGATACAGGAGGAGTAATCAGGGACCATCACGACAACCTCCTCACAGCAGTCGACACCAAGCTCTACACTTATGCAGTTCCAACAGCGAAGGCCACAAGAGCATTTGTAGCGATTACAATCACTTAGTGTTCACAATAACAACAAGCGTTCTGTGACTAATTGTAAAGTTTGACGTGTGAAATATTCAACTAAAAATTCAAAGCGTTGTGTTTGTAATTTCCCCTTGAAGGGGTCTTAAGTTCGAACAATCCGACCGCATTTCAAAATGAGGTGGAGTAATGGTGTAAAATAAAAATAAAAATAATAATAAACAAATAAAAATTCCCTCTTCAAAAAATTGTGTTTTAATCAACCCAGTAGTTGGCTGTTCTAAATTTGAAGTTAGTGATAAATTAATTATAAAATTAGATGAAATAATTTTGGAATCAGCAAACAGGGTCTGGCTAAAGAAAGATTCAGCCATCGCTATTGATGATCTTCATCGAGCTACCAGAGGATACCCTCCTGACAAGACCACGACTCAAACCTCCCACCTTTTTTGCACCTTTCAGGCGATTAGGATTTCTCATAAATACAGAGCTGTAAATAAAGTGATAGATTTTGTAGCTTCTTTTTCTTCTTTAGATGATGTTGAATAGCGAAGGGATATGTTCCTCCCATTCAATTATTGTATGATTCACAATGAGGATTGAACTTTTGTACTTGATATATCTTGCTCTGCTTTTATAGTATTATAAGCCACAGCCGAATTTCAACAAGATGATATATAGCAAAAAATCAAAGAAATATCTGATTCTATTAACAAACGAATAACTAAACTAGTTAGGATGGTAGAAGCTTGATCACTAATAGGACCCCTAACTTTAGTCCTTTCGCAAATTGCAATCCTAGTAAATATGGTGAACAAATGTGAGTGATCTAATTAGAACTCTAGTGGTACCTCCAACACCCATACCCAATAACACATTCGAAGAGGAAATGTAATACTTTGATGATATGGATCATCGCAACTTAAATCTTGGCAGATGATTAGGAATCAGGGAGGTCAAAAGTTTCTTCGTGAAGTTGATTACATAAAGCATGTGGACGTGATCTAAATGAGGATCTTACTCTACGAGCCAAAATTGATCCACCCTTATTTGATGGAAGTCCAAATCCTAAAATATTTATGGAGTGGTTAATCTACGATCCAATATTTCAATCGGCAATGCATGTCTGACTTTTTTTTATAGAATTTATTTCTGACTTTAATCAAGTTTAAATTTTTCGTATAAAATTAACGGGGCATGATAAGACTTATTGAGTTAACATAAAGAGAGATCATCAGAGATCAAGATTTCAAACTATAGAAAGTTAGGAGCTAATGAAAGAAATTTAAAGAACAAGTATCTTCCTGTTGCTATACAAGACTGACTTCTTGACAAATTGGCCCATATTAAGCAGGGAACGTCTAGTGTAGCTGAATACACAAATTAATTTGATGAACTATCTATCAGATACGACATTATTGGGAATGCCTGTTATATGATTGCAAGATTTAGATTAGGTCTTCGACTTAAATATAGACAAGAGAGTATTACTAAGCATGTATACACTTTCAAAGAAGCTTTTCAATGTGCTATAGACATAAAACAATATCTGAAGACCTCATCTAGTAAGAGGTTTGGAACAACCGATGAGGTCTCACGAAAGTTTGGTTAAGTTCCTTCCTCTTCTAGCACGAAGACTGGCGATACTGCTACTACCTAAAACAAAAGGAAGAGTTATGAATGACTTAGCTCCGTCAAAGTTAAATGTTGTCACATGCTTGGCATGAAGAAAATCAGGGTTTTATATGAACTAGCCTGCAAACGATTTATACAGATACCGAATAAGGAGATTCTAGGGGTGAGCATCAGTGTGATCAAAGTGACTCAATTAGGTAAACCCCTGTGATGATGAGAGTGATGTCAAGGAAGCATTGGAGGCTCCACACATAGTTGTGATCTGTGGTGTATTGGCCACTCAACCTGATGCAGATTGGATTTGAGGAGGATTAGGACCTCAATCTTGATACACAACACTATATTAATTTATAATGAAACTCGAAAAGACTACCTCGCACACCTTAGACAAGTATTTAAAGTATTTAGAAAAGAAAAGATATACGTGAATCTCACGAAGTGCAAGTTCTTAACTTCATCAATTATTCTTTAGGGATTTATCGTATCAAATGAAGAAGTGTCAACAATGCTGAAAAGGTCAAAGCCCTTCAAGAAAGGTTGAAACTGAAGAACAACGTTCATGAATTCCAAAGTTTTCACGGGCTCAAAACCTTTTACCGGAAATTCATTAAAGTGTTCAGCAAAGTTGTGTCCTTAAAACAAATTGTCTAAATAAAAGGGAATTACATTGGACCAACGCCACTAATAAAGTTTATTAAAGTTAGACTAATGAAGCTCTTATGCTTAGGTTGTCTGACTAAGTAGCGTGATATGCCTCAGGTGCTCGTATAGTCAATGCCTATTTTAGTGACAAACTAAATGATGCCCAGCATAAGTATTCTACAACTGAGTAGTTTATGTCATAGTACATGCTCTTGAGGTATTGGAAGCAGTCTCTATTACCACATGAGTTTACTTTAAACTTTGATCACCAAGCATTCCAATAACTCAACATCCAAAAGAAGTCGAGCACCAAGCATGCAAAATTGGTGCAATTACTGTAGGAGCTTACGTTTGTTCTCAAGCACCAATCTAGTGTTGAAAGTAAGCGTGCAAATGCACTAAGTTAGACGACCACATTGTTGAATATTATGGATGCGTTGAAAGCAAGCGTGCAATGCACTAAGTTAGGCAACCACATTGTTGAATAATATGGATGCACATGTGGTACAGTTTCATAAAACGGTGTCAGGGTACAACACGAATCCAGACTTTAAGGAAATTTATACTTAACCGATGGAGGACCCAGGTGCTCAAAATCATAATAACTTAGTGAAGAATGGGTATTTATTTTGAGGAACTTGTCTTTACATCCCTAGTTCTTCTATTATGGAATTCATAATTAGTGGGTTGCACTCCATGGTTTAACACTTTTATCATGATGAGACCATAGGAATGGCCAAAGATCATTTTTATTGGCCAAAATTGAAAGAGCACGTTGAGAGGCTGTAACTAAATGTCAAGTTTGTCAACGAACAAAAAGTAATGGAAGACATAGCGGTCAGTACACACCATTGTGTATTTCCCACAAGCCTTGAGAAACACATAGCATGGAATTTGTTCTAGGCTTATCTCATACAAAGCAGAAACATGACTTAATCTTATTAGTTATGGATCATTGTTTAAAAAAGATGGCTTAATCCATACCTTGTTATAAGACCTCAAATGCAATCCAAGCTACCTTCCTCTTCTTCAAGGATATCGTTAGACTACATAGGCATCCAAAGTCAATAGTTTCAAATCAAGATTCTCGATTTATGAGCTATTTTTGGAGAACACTTTGGAAAAAGATGAAACATAGCTTTTGTATTCATCTGCATACCACCCCCAATCCCATGGGCAAACAAAAGTGGTTAAACAGTAGCTAGATTGCAAATCGAGATGAGTCCTTTCAAGATAGTCATAGTGTTATGAACCTAAAAAACCTATTAACTTTGTAGAATAGCCCATTTCTTATAGGACTAATGAGCTTGCATCAACATTTGCACACCATATGCATGACTTGCATGCAAGGATCAAAGCAAACTTGCTATGAATTACGCTAGATAGCTAACTCATAAAAAATATTTAAATTTAGTTAGCGAGACGTGTGATGATACATACAAATCCAGAACAATTTTCTGAAGGAAAACCTAGAAAATTTGTATAAAAAAAAATAGGGCCTTACAAGGTCAAGAAGAAAATAAGCTTCAATGCCTATGAAATAAATTTACCAGAAGGCACTAGCATTAGTCCAGTTTTCAACATGTTTGACCTTAGCCCTTATCTAGATCATATAACCAACACATAACCCCTGACAACTAGCCCCTTATCCCTATGAGATTCCTACACTAGTGGTTACATCAAAGCTCCTTCATACTCTAACCTACCCACAATGCCACAAGATACCTTTAATATACTAAGCTGTACAACACGAGATAGACAGTACTCCTCCTTAGCTGAATCGACCACTTCACTCATATGAGCCCAAGAATATTCTCAACGAGCATATTATATTTATTTCAGTTAGTACTTAGTAAAGAGATACTTCGTAAGATGGCAAAAACTTTTGCTAACACATGACATTTGGATTGCTACAGAGGAGCTACAACAAATATGACTAGATCTTTTGGAGGATTATCGAGGACAATACTCGATAAAGTAGAGTTCTTCGTAGCCTGGGAGAGCTGATGTGGTCACTTATAGCTAACATCAATGCCATTGATACCATCTTTGCCCTTGAGCATAGACACCATATGTATTTTGGGTGTTTATTTGTGCTTGTTTGTTTTAAGTTTTGTGAGTTTATGTATGGGAGAGCTACTTGTATCTTGTATTATGTACCTTTATATTGGTAGGGTGTGTATGTCATGAGTGTATTGGGTTATATAGATTGTATATATGAAAGAGCACAATAGATGAAATTATACATTAAACAAACAGCAAACTGGATAGTCCACCTCAAACTAGACTCACAATATTAAAACTGGGAATTGATCATTCTAGCCATTGGCAAGATAGTCTGCCTTCCAATTAAACAGCTTTGACCAATATTAGCCGGATTATCCTCCTTGCAACTGAACTATCTGTCCTTCATAGGAGGGAGCAGTTACAGGCTTCCCGAACTATCCACCTCCTCGGCCAAATAGTATAGCTTAGCAAATTTCCAGCAATTTAGATAATTCAAAATTTGATTTCCTTCCACATCTTGAACGGTTGGAGGTTCCAACCAATTCAAAGTAGGAAGAAACAAGTCTTTAAGAGCCAAAGAAGTTCATTTTGAAGATTGATGTTTTGATAAAAATTGAGAGAATTCTAAGAGATGATGTTTCTTCCACGTGAGTGCAAGTGAAGACAATTAGACCGGGAAGGTCAGGACATTTAATTTTCAAGATCAAGGCAGGTGGTCGATGCTCCGACGAGGCAGAAGCGCTGATCTTCATATTTTCTAGGGGTGATTGGAGGCATTTCTCTTAGATCTTTCATGTTTCTTTGCATTCGTCAACTCCCCTATTGAATAACAATATTCCAGTGTATTTGGTTGGTGTTTTTATGTGTAAGTTGGCTTACAAGGTATGAACTTGTTGATCTCTTGTTACTTGTGAGTTGTGAACCCTAGTTTCTTAATTTTATATATTTTCTTTAGATTATGTGTCATGATATTATTTTTCTTCTTAAATTTCATGTTCTTATACGTGTTAGGCTAGAATCATGTGTAGTAAAATTCATAGAAGTACTTCTTGATCTCTTCTCATAAATCCATCTAATGTGTTAAGACTTATTCATAGTATGTATAGATTTGTTATTTATGACTTGCATGACATAAAGTAACAAACTCTAAAATTGGAAAGTTAGTTCTTAACTCCTCTTCCTTGCAATTTTGTAGCATCCCCTTCTTCATTCCCTTAAAAGTCATTATAATTATCTAGAGATACGCTTCATTAGCAGAGATAAGGACGTCGAACTTGGATCCTTTTCATCCAGACGACCATTTACATCCACACACAGCAACCGTCACCACAGGAGCTGCTCCTTACATCATTGATTCTGTTCCCTTCGAACATCTCGTGCTGATCACTCCCCGCCCTCTTCTTCGACGGGCAATCACATCAACCAACTGAATTTCCACTTCCAAACTTAGCATAGATGGACAATGCGTAAATGCAAAACTCATTTTCAGGCAAACAGCTCCGGAAAATAAAATCCAGAACTGAACCACTCACCTCAAAAAAGACTCCAAACAGATGATCCGGCATCTGGCGACCCGCCTCCGAGGAAGCGTTCACCACCAAGACCGCAGTCTGGTTCACCCCCAATCCACGAGCAGAGCTTCCATAGAAACTGGATACCTCCACCAGAGCGCAGAACAAACCGCAGATCGTCACCCTCAGTAGACCCATTTTCTTCGACTGAAGAACGATTGCATACGGCAAATGGGTCGGGGCCGGCGAGGGTTTAAATATTGGAGGAGGAGGATCGAGCGGCGGGTTGCTTGAAGCGATTGCCCGCGGAAATCATGCCGCTACCATGGAGGAGGAACAGGAGGAGGATAACGACGGCGTCCGCCGGGGCCCAGCTCGGTCGGATCGTTGGTCGGGGATCGGGCGGAGCGGTGATTTTTTGTGCACTCCTTCACGCATCTTTGCTTGCACGGCTTCGGTCGGGATGACCGGGCCGTGGTGGGCCCGGCCATTACGGTGGGGTCTGTCTCCCTCGCATCCTTCATGCTTTTCAAAAAAATATTTTGTCTCGGCAGCTAATCATGATTTTGTAGCCCTCTTATTGGTCGAAGTATAAAAATAATAATTTAATTAAATTTTTTATTTTTGTAAAAACAATATTATGTAAAAAAATAATAATTATATTAAAAATTAGGGCAAATTTCACTCATGTCCCTGAGTTTAAGAGTTTAAATTTGACCCGAACTCAACCCGACTCAAATAGCCTCAACCTAAGCCTGACCCATTTATTAAATGGTTAAAATCCATAACCCGAACTTGATTAATAAATGGGTCGGGTTGGCGAGTCGACCCAACTCGTTTATAGAGTATTTTTTGATAAATACCCAACCCGAACCCGAACCCGAAGCCGACTTTTAATAAACGGGTCCTCAAAATGTTCGGATCCATTCAGGTCTGGTTCACGGGCGGGGTTATACATTGCCGCTCGTAAGCGATAATGACATGCTAACTACCTCAATATGAAATGCCAGCGAATTTGATCTCTACTAAAACAAATTCTATTAGGTATTGTATAAAATTTGAATGCTTCAACCTCTAATACTTCTAACCTCAGGACTCAAGAGTAATTTAACCTATAAATCATTTCCCTATAAGAAATTTTTCCAAAATAATTGAATAATGATCAAGCACTAGAGCACAAGCCAGGCTTGTTGCTTCACAATTCTTGCATGTTTTACTAATTTGCCAACTCTAGACGCAAGGGAATTAGAAAGGGACAACCCTATTTGCAGTTTTTCTCTTTATTTTCTTAAAGAATAATGATCTTTTTTTCACTCTAAACTTGGCTTTCATCACCATAAATAACAAGTCATTTGGCATAAACCCAGCTTTAAGAAAAAGATCCTAGCTCCTTTAATAACAAAGTTTTTGGCATAAACCCTACAAGTCTCATGTGATTTAAGGAGGAGATCCCAGCCAGAACAGATTTCTCAGAAAAAGTATGCCAATTCGAACAAAAGAGAAGAAGAGCTCTTTTATGACGATGCAAACATGACATGAATAAAGAGCAGGGATCTTTTTTCTAGAAAAACTGGTTCATTAACATGAAATATTTGGCTGAAACCCAGCAAGTTTCATATGACAATACAAGTCGTTCAGTAACAAAAATAATATTTCAGATAAAGGATGAGACAAATCACATGCAGCAAACTCAATAATCAATCCTTCCATCTCAATCCAACTGCAACCTGGACGTTTTTTCTGAGCTCTCATCTCCTTCACCTTCCCCCTCAACTCAGAGACTTCAGCCCATCTATTCTCTTTGGCATACATATCAACTAGAAGCATATAACTGCTGCTTTTAAATGGATCCAAAGCTCTGAGCCTTTCCATGGCTATCTTCCCTACATCTATATTGCCATGAATCTTGCACCCACTCAACAAAGCTCTCCACATGACTGATTTAGGTTCAATATCTACTTTCTGAATCAAACCAAGAGCATCATCGAGTAGCCCGGATCGAGCTAGAAGATCCACCATGCAGCTGTAATGCTCTATCTCAGGGTTGATGGAATGATCCTCAATCATGCTCATAAACATTCTCCTCCCTTCCTCTACCAATCCCCCATGAGCACAAGCACTCAGAATGCTAACAAAGGTAACATTATTTGGCTTAATTCGTTGTCCAATCATCTTTGAGAAGATGAAGATTGCATCTTTGGCCTGGCCGTTCATGGCGAGACCATCAATAATGGAGTTCCAGCAGAAGAGATTCTTTTCCTCCAGATTGAAGAAGGTGACTAGCGATCTCGCAATGCAGCCACATTTTGCATACAAATCAATCAAAGCTGAACCGATGAGCGAATCTATGATGAATTTATTCAGTACTGCTTCGTAATGGAGTCTCTTTCCTTCCTGCAGAGCTCCAAGATGAGCACAAGCAGATATCACAGTGGCCATTGTGATATTGTCTGGGTTCATCCCTGCCGCCTTCATTGAGTCAAATGCTTCCAACGCTTCCTTGAAAAGCTTGTTTCGAGAGTAACAAGAGATAATGCTAGTCCAAGAGATCAAGTTCTTGCAAGGCATCAGATCGAAGAGAAATGCAGCAGATTCGACATCTCCCATTCTTGCATATCCTGAAACCATGGTGTTCCAGGAGACACAATTCTTTTTGGGCATTTCGTCAAACAGATTTCTTGCAGTAGCTAAATCACCACAATGTGCATACCCAAAGATCATTGTGTTCCATGAAAATGTATCTCTAATGCTCATTTCATCAAACACTTTCCTCGAACAATCGATTCTCTGCATGACAGAGTAGAAATCAACCAATCCAGTCTGCAGAACGAGATGGGAACAGAAACCCATCTTCCAAATCTGCCCATGAACTGCTTCGCCAAATTTGACAGCTTGAATTTGCACACAGGCCTTGATGAGGTGAGAGAAAGTATGACAAGTAAGACGGTCTTCTGACTTAGGCATTTTGATAAACAGTTGGAGGGCTCTAAATGGTGCAGAGCATTGGATGAAGCTTCTCATCATCGAATTGTACACGAAGATGTTGGGATCTTCCATTCGAGAAAATGCAGCGAAGGCGTGGTCGATCTGGTGCAGTCGACCGCAAGCCGTGACAAATTGGTTCATGGCGAGCGAGTCCTGGTGGGAGTTGTTCTTGATCATGGTTGCGTGGAGAGGTTTCAGGTCCCTGAAAGAACATTTCTGCAGCGAAGAGAAGAGAAGATGACTTGGAGAGAAAGAAGTGTTCAAGTTCGCTGCTTGGAAGAATTTAAACGGAGGCTTCATGGTAAGCCGGAGGACATAACGACGGGCGGCATGCAGCGATAACGGCGTTGGAGGCGGCCGACGAGCTGGAAGACGAAGCCATTCCGACTAAGGGATTCGGCGTTTGGGCGGAGCTGCTGGTCGGAGTGGTCGGCGAGGAGGAGACCAGCGAGGTGCGGCTCCGGCGAGATCGGCGAGACCAGGTGGAGCAGGCGGTGTGCCTGCGTGGAAAAGGGGATGGAAAAGGAGGCTTTTGGTTTCTTTATCCCCATCAAAAATGTCTCTTTCAGCACCCATGATCTAGTGAGCCAATAGTCTAAATGGTCCCTAGCCTGTCTCTAGGCTTCATTTAATTTGAGATTTAAATTTTAAAAATAAATAATTTATTTTATAAATTTAATGAAAAAAAAAATTAATTTAATATTAAAAAATATATAAAATAAAATTAATTTTAATATTTATATGTATATTGAATGTGAAATAAAATTAATTTTTATAGTTAAAAATACAAGATTAAATTGAAAAAATAAGAATTAGATTCCTAAATTTAGACGGGCTTTTATATAGGTTTACATTCATGAATTGTACGATTATCTAAACTCTAAAATTTTTTATTTACATATTAATTATTTAATACTCAAAATGTATTTTTTAACATCTTAATATGAGTTTTTTTCTTTACATTTTAGCACGATTTGTTTGATCAATGTTTCATCAAGAAATATCTAGAAGGTCAAGAATTCTCTCTACTAGTGGTACGGGCGCACGGCATATAAGATGTAGTGACACTAACGGTCGACAGACAATTCAAATACTTCTAAAGAGTCGAAAAATTGTTACTCCATGGTATGCATCAAATTGACCAATAGTGCACACCAATCACAAGTTCTCATAAAGCTCCGTCTTTTATTTATTGAAAAGCTCAAAATAGGGCTGGCAATTTTATTCGAAAGTCAAAAATCGCTCGAACCTCACTCGATAAAAAACTCGACTCAAAATCAATTCGAGTTATTTGAGTCGAGTTTCGAGCTATTCAGTGTACTCGAAATTATTTCGAGTCGATTTCGAGTTTGGCTTGACTCATTCGAAAAAAATCAAGCTTACTCGAAATAAAATTATTTATTGAATTTTTTTATTATATTATGAAAGAGTGGCACATTAAAAATTGAAAATGAAAAAAAAAATTAGTTAAAGTGTAACTATTTTAAATGTGCTTTTTTTATTATGTAATTTAAATTTATTCAAAAACTGAAATCGATTCGAAATTGACTCGAACTCGAATTAAATTGAGTCGAGCTGACTCGACTCGACATGATTCGAGTTCGAGTCGATTTCGAGTCTCATTGAAATCAAAATTTTTGAGTTCGAGTATACTGAAACTCGCTCGAACTCGACTCGATGCCACCCCTAGCTCAAAAGATGTCCCAATGATAACATCATCTTTCAAAACCACCCTTTCTATCTATAAATAAAACTATTGGCAGAAACAAATAAAAGTTGAATGCCAAAGAACATATGTAGCTCAAAAATTTTAATTATGACAAATTTTTTATTTTATTTTTAAAAAATAAAATAATATTTTACATCTCATCTTATACAAATTTTAACATTAAACAATCATATTTATTTCACATCAAATATAATTTTTAATATAATTAATTTTATTTTACATTACAAATATTTTTCAAAAAAAATTTCAAATTTTTTATTCATGTAACCAAACAGAACCTAATGTTAGCTGCAATAAAGCTATTGAAATATTTCAAATTGCAAATAAAACTTCAGCTAATACTACCAACCATAATCTGCATTTATAAATCATCCTAGAATTTTTCTTAATATGTTTGATTTAATATTATCTTGATATCATGTTATGTTATTTAGAAAAAATAATTATTTAATTTAATAATATCTATAAATAATTTTTTATAAAATTATAAAATTATTAGTGAAAAAATGACATCTAAATATCATGACATCTAGATTACATAATATAACATCAAAATAATAACGAACTAAATACCTCTTAAATAAAAGAAGATCTGAATGCAAAAAGAACAGAAACATTAATATGTTAATCCCAAACAATTCAGGAAAATAGAAGCACACAGCCAGTAGTTTTTCTCAAGTGAGGAACCATTTTTTTTACAAAGCTTTACAGCAAAATTAAGAAAATAATAAGGATGCAGCACCATCCCTGTTTGGCACAATAATTAAAATCAGGATCAAAATAGTACTAGTTTAAAAATAATAATAATAATAATAAATAAATTTTTTTAATCATTTTATATAAATTTTAATATAAAAAAATTATTTTACCTTACATACTCAATAATTTTTAATTAAAATATCTAATTTATTTCATCACGTCCTAAATCAAAATATTCAAATCGAATATTTTGGTCTAGAAAGTAAAATAAAGTTGATATTTTTATTGAAAATTATTAAGTATGTGAAGTAAAATAATATTTTTTTATATTAAAATTTGTATAAAATGATTAAAAATATTTATTTATTATTATCATTATTGTTTTTTAAACTAGCTCTATTTTGATCCTGATTTTGATCCTTGCGTCAAACAGAACCTATAGGAACAAGTTTGAACTTGCCAATAGAAAGATCAAGATGAAGCTTAAAATAGGAATAAAAAAAAAAGATTTAAATTTAGCACAGATCCTACATCTAGGGTAAATAGAGAAGTTTATTCTAGAAACAATAGAAGAAGTCTAATTCTATTTCTAAACATCCAAGTGCATATAAACCACAGTAGAGAAGAACACTAACAATTACAAAAGCAACTAAATATTTTCCAAGAGAACACAGAAATCCCAAAAGCACATCAAAATATCAAAAAGATAAAATCTGTGCCTCAGATAACCAAAATGAAATAAATTGGTTAGAGAGAGAGTTCAACACAAAGTTATAAAGATTATAGTAAATAATAACATGCATGCTGCAAACTAACAGTCAGCTACTTTAATGCATATTGCCTAGAAGATTTAACTTTAAAAATAAAAATTCAAGAAGGGAGAATCACATGAAATCTTCTGTAGAAGATTAGAGAATGCAGCAAGGATATATTGTTTGCAAATTCCGCTAGCTGCCTGAGATAGCAAAATGTTTCTTATTAAAACAATATTATGTCTAGTGAAGAACCATGAAGGCAAAAGTTTCAAAACAGAAGGCAATGAGGATGTTTACAAAATGACAGAGATTGGTTGAGCGTAGCTACACCTGGTCAGCATTGCATGATAAACAGGATTCATGCATTGTAAACAACTAAATTAACTGAGAAATCCTTTTTGAGCTAACAACACAATTAGACAGATATAATGCATGCATGTGCACAAATAAATAGGTGAATGATCTAATTTGTGCAATTATGTTCCTACAAAATTACGCGTAACTATTTACATTTGTGCATGAAATTATCCACTCAATTAATGTAAAATTTCTTAGATTGCAAACACAATTTTCAAAACTTTAGTATAATTTGAAAATGTAGTAATAAAGAAAATGAACTGATATGAAAAGTTTAGTCTGGTTTTGTCAAGTTTGGGAGAATTGATCTTCAGATATTCATAAAGAAGGCAAACTTGAGTTCCGCAGAAGGAAGAAAATCATTAACACTGAAAGTTTAAGGCAATTACTCATCATACTCAGTGCAACTCTCAAAAGCAGAAGACGCCGATCTTGTACATGCTATTCACCCTCCCTCCAAGCACAAACCCCCACCACAATCCCCACCAACTAAAAGTCTCGACCACCATACATCAACTCACGTACATCATACATATATGAATGATATCAAAAGAAATTCCAAGTAAAAAGTGCAGTTTTTTTTTTGCCAAGACAATAATAATCAAAGATAATAGTTAGCTTGCTAACCATAGAAAGTGGGAGTGATTCTCAAGACACTGAAAGGAAACAATAGCCTCAACCAACACTTCATCCAAAATGTTTACATCTTCCCAGATATCCCCTGCAATTACTTTGCAGTTAATGCCAAAATTGCACCAAGACATTAATAAATGTAAATTATGTATGACTAAAATGTACTGTGAAAAATCAAATAAACAGTATGAATTCATGATCATAAACAAAAGAGACCCCTTTTCTGATAAACTAAGAATAACAAGAATTATAGAACGGAAAATTTAAGAACAAAGAGCCGAAGACGATGGGTTAATGATAAATTAATAATAGATGGGTAAAACAGAAAAAGGAACTGTTAAGAAAGTTATGGTAGTTTGGATTTCTATTTTCTACATGATGTGCAAGATTCAGATATTTAGACTAAAACTATGTCACTATCTTCACTTAGATTAAACAAAGACTTGCAAAACCAAAATCCAGAAGTTTAGATCTCTAATTTGTTCTAAAAGAAGATAATTAAAAAGGAATTTCCCTCGAAAAAGGAGGGGGGTCAAATGCATGATAGAAGAACTTAAATCCTTCACTTATCCAAAGACATTGTTAGACATCATTTTTAACTTTTTACTAAGATTTTACAAGAAGGTTCAACTCCAACTACTTGCCATCCACAATTAGTATGTGATTATGTCTACATTGGTTTTTATCTTATTTTTTTGTCACCTCCAACCACTTAGCTAAGTGTTGTCATCTCTCACCGCCAAAGTGGATATACCATAGCTCAAATTTTATCCAATTTTACATAATTTGTTTCACTAATTCTTAAAAAATACCAAGGAACATATAATACAACCACATATCCAAAAGCTTGCAACTCTCACTGTTGCTGCTGTAACAAATGACAAGAAGATAAACTCAGATATCTGCAGATCATTGAGATAAAAACCTAATTATGGACATCATTTTGTTGTAACCCTATTTCTACACATAAAAGGGTAAAGCACAGGCATCATGAACAAGCAAACCAGTCATGAGAGCAATTCTAAGCCAGTAGGTTTTTGATAAATCATTCTTGAATTCTTATTTGTAATGAACAAGAACCTTTCTATAAAACAACCAAAAAAATAAGAATAAAAAATAAAGTTGGGAAAATTATAACCAAGTCCCTGATGTTAGAGCTTAATAATATACAGGTTCATTTTTTCAAAATTGTAACATCGGGGTTCCAGAGTGTTAATATAATTATCAAATGAATCATTTTCTAATTTTTTATTTTTAAAAATTTTTACAATTACTATTATACCTCTGTCCTCTCTCTCTCTTCTCCCATGCTCCCTCACGCGGAGACGTCGGCCCACGCGAGCGCCCTACAGTAGCGCAATCTTTGTGCGTGGCCTCGCAATCGCGCTACCGACCAGCCCTCGTAGGCGCTACGAGATGCTGCTTGGCCAGCGCAGCCCTCACACATGCCGCGTGATCAGCAGCCCTAGTAAGTGTCGCGCGAGGCTACACAATAAAGCCACTGGCCATGCCACACCGGTGTCTCAAAGCTTGCGATCGTGCCGCGAAGCCTCGCATATTGCCTGTGAGAGGTGCCGGCCATGCGACCTCGCGTAACACCTGCGAAAGCTGCTTTGCTCGCTCGGCCTCTTGCGGCGGGCACGAGGGCTGAGTCGGCCGCTCGTGACATGTGTGAGGGCTATGCCGGCAGCGCAATCACATGGCCAAGCGCGAGGGCAGCATCGCTGCATGGCGCTCGCGTAAACCAGCGTCATTGCTTGAAAGAGCGCAGAAGAAGAGAGTGAGGTGGGAGAGGTATAATAATAATTGTAGAGATTTTTAATAATAAAAAATTAGAAAAAGAACCATTTAATAATTATATTAAAAGTCAAAGACCCCAATATTAGGGAAGTAGTTTATTTACCCAAAAAACTTTTTATAAAATAACCGTGTTGTAGATTCGTTGGAAGTAGTTTAGGTTAATTGTGGAATAAACAACATTAAAGGGAAAGCTCAATTCAAGGGATCAGTGAGTAATACATGTCAAAAGTGAGTGTCCAACTATAACTAAGATTCACAATACATAGTTGCTGCGAATATTATAAGTACAAGTGGTAATGTTAACAAAGACTATGGATTGTTAGATTTAATTGAGCATTTATAGAGCTATGTGAAACAAGTATGATCATCCCAAATGATCAAAAAGTTTAAAATAGGTTATACCACATATAAATAATTTAGGATATATTTACTTAGATGGAATGACTATTTCATTCTACTCCTATTCCATTCTATCCATATTTCTTATGGAATAACTATTCTCTGATTTATTTTGTTGGATGTTCTCCTCATTGATAAAACTAAACACAAAGCTCAAGCTATAGAAAAATATATTAAAATCTATAAACTTTTATTTTAATAGATCAAAAATCGAATATTAAAGTATAAATTTATTCAAGATAGAAACGCTTGAAGTTTATTTTCATTTTTCAAGTTAGATTATCCAAAATATTATTTTTAATAGTATTAAGAATATTTAAGAATATAAAAACATAATTACTTTTAAAAAATTTAAAGAATAATTTTAAAATTTATATCAACAAAATGTATAAGCTATTATTGTCTACTATATGAGTTATGCTTTAAATATAAAAACATAACAATACACATAAACATATATATGTTATCTAAAATTATTATATTCTAATGTATTCGTATCCTATTTTTTTAAATTTGTTGTATCATATCGTATGAGTATCTCATATCGTACTCGTGCTTTATAGAAAATAGATAATGCATACTCCGAGCCAAATCTAGTGGACAAATATATGAAAATACAAAATATATAATAAGAAACAAATCCTAACAAACTAATACACAATCCTAAATGATGATGGAATATAAATTCCCTAATTTAGCATGGCTCCGATACATCTGATACCAAAGATGCTACAAAATAAATGCAACTTGACATCAACAAGTTAGGTTTTTGATAAAATTTATATTTTAACAAATTTCAAATAAGATAGCAGGAATAAACCAAAATAACATCAAAAAACACAAATTTTGTAAATAAATCCTTTAAAAATTTAGAAGAAAAATTAAAATGAAGAAAATTAGAATTTATCTAATAGATTAAGGCCATTTAAACTTTGCAAAATTATAAAATCGGGGAACAAAAATTTAATATAAAGGAATATAAATGCTATAATTTAACAAGTCTTTAATACCAAAGATGATATAGAATAAATACAACTTGATATCAACAACTTAAATTTTTAATAAAGCTTATATTTGGACAAATTTCAGAGAAGATAACAAGAATAAACCAAAACTAGCTCAAGAAGCACAAAATTTGCAAATAAATCCTTTTAAATTTAGATGAAAAATTAGATTGAAGTAAAAATAAAATTTACCTAGTAGATTAGAGCCGTTTAAACTTCACAAAATTGCAAGATCAGAGAACAAAAATTTAGGTCCCCACATAAAGATATCCAACAATAATTTCACTTATTAGATTCAAGGTTTGTAATAGAGAGCAAACAAATAATTGTAGAAAAGCAAATAGGTATTACCCACTCAAGCACAAAATAATTTAGAGTAGTCCAAATTCATAATGAAGAAATTTACAAATAACTACAAAAACTAGAGAAATTCAAAGAGAAGTCACTGATTTTCGTAGATTTAGTCACTATGTAGTGAAGAATGGAGAGGGAGCTACAATTCAATTTTGCGTTCTAAATTCAATTTTGCATTCTAAATTCACAGCAGCTTACAAGCACTGCGTTCACTAGAGAAAATTAACAGCACGAGAGGTAGCGAAAACAAGCAATTCACAGGAGATTGAAGAGAAAAACACCAATCTTCACTATAGGCATTGGCATTTGGAATGCTTTGCGTGCATCTTTACAGCAGTTCTTCTCCAAATGACACTTATGAAAATTTGCACGGGAGGGAAATTGTAATATCATTGCCACCTCTAATTTCTACATCAACAAACCAAATTACATGCATACTTAAGACACAAGTACCAAGTAGTTTTTTGTACAAAAGTAAAAAAAAAACTAAAAAGAATAAAATTACAATATTATTGCAAAAGTTCCAGCAAATAAAAATAAAATTGTGACTTACGATGAATGTCAATGTTAGTTTTCGACCTTGTGTAACAATTAAAACCAAACTAAACATCACAAATTTCGACCATGGGTCAACTCAACTAGTACTCAAGTAAAATTCTGTTCATGATGCTAAACCCAGTTCTTATGCAAGTTGGGTTCAAATTGGTACACAATTACAATTTGGTCATCTAAAATATATTCAAAATATTTCTCTTACAAACGTGTAAATCAAAGCAAAGTTAGGTTGAGTTACGCTAAAATTGACCGGCATATTATTTATCTTATATATAATTTACAATGCCTAACATGTGAATTAATCAATGTGGGTTCGAGTTGAACATAATAATTCGTAGTCTAGAAAACACGAGAGCGATACAGAGATACAAATACGATACGATACGAATACGGCGATACGACAATTCAAGAAAAACTAAAATACAAGTATGTCAGAATACGATATTTAAATATTACATTTATATATACATAAAATTTAAAAATATATCATATTTGAGATATAACTCATATGGTTGAGCACTTACATTTTAGTAAGTAAGAGGTATGAGGTTTGAATAAGCACATCTCAATTTATTTCATCAAGAAATTGTACAACAAATTGGTGATTTACTAATTTATAAACATTAAAAATAAAAATAAAAACTAGTAGTTTAATGTAACACTTACTTGGGAGCTGACCTATCCCGCAGGTCAATTATTATGGAATCACCAACACTAATTCACTATAGCTTTCTTATTTCTTATGATATATTAGCATATCTGCATTAACAAATATATTAATAAATATTAAGCAATAACAGCCATATCAAATAACAGTTGTTAATATTAATAAATAATTAATATAGTTGAATTTTTATGTTGACCATAAACATAATATCATCAACTAAGATATAGAACAGATAATTCATGAGCAATAATCATATGTCCAAAAGTCCAAAACACAAAACAATAATAACAAATAAACATAATTAAAAGTTTTTAAAATGAAAAAGTTCAAAATTAGGTTACAAAATATTTCAATAGATTTCCCAATGTCTTTATAAATTCTTTTATCAATTGTCATAAAGGTCTCCTCCATCATCTACTTCATCAACTAACATCACTTCGAGTTCGAACTCATCTAAAGACAGTGATGTCACCTCAAACATGCAAATATCTTCAACAAAACTAATGTATCTGGAAAAATATCTCACATCTTTGTCGCTCTTTCCATGTATTATGAACTCTTAGGTAAGAGATTGAGATTATTGTGCACATCCACTAAATTTTTAGCACGTTGTGGTAAAATTTTATTTCTTTTCATGGAGTGAATAAATATGCTCCAATTCCTTTCACAATATGAAAATGAAGAAGGTTGCCCAAGTAGTTTCATTGCTAATTCTTAAAGAAGCGGAGTGCTAGCCCTATATGTTTCCCACCAAATATTGGGATCCATCACTGCTCTATCTGACATACAATCTGGATTACCGAATGAATCAAGACTTAAGAAAAACTTTTTGAACTCTTCATTAGCTCTTTTTTTGTGCTCACTATCAGAAAATAGTCTCTTCATACATTTCATTCTTTCAATTTGTACTTCTTCATCATTGCTAGGAACAACTCTATTTAGACCTTCAGAGAGCCATTCTTTGCTACAAAATCTATAATATAAATATTCAATGACGTATATTACATTTGAAGAATTTAAGCAATTTAAAATATATGAATACTAAATAAATATTTTATTAATCAACTTGGATTCAAGAAATGTGTCAAACAGTGGAGAGGAGTGTTGCTTTTAGTCCAAAGTTAAATGAAAATATCATAAACAACATTAAAAAAAACTTGATTTTTTATTACCCTCTTTTCCTTCATACCTATAAATAATTATCTTTATTTTCTCAATCATATTATCCCACATATCATATATTAAGTGGAGACATGATTTGGTAGTATTTGTAATATGTAATATTTTATAAATAGGCTTAGTAAAAATAATGATATAATCAACTTTACAGCACCATAAATCACCGAGCAACTTCTCTTTCATGTATCGAGCCTTCTCTATGTCATCTTCTCAATACATATTCTATGTATGATGTATCATATATATAACCATTTTATTAAAACCCTTCTTTTATTTGTCGAAATCTTCTAAGCATCACAATAATAGAGGCAAAGAGCGTATCTGTAATAGCCAATATCTTCAATTCCACGTTATCAATAAATATGGAAAACCTCATGGAATAATTTGTGATAAATTTTTTTATGAAATTTGCATCACTTGCAAAATCATCCAATGGCGCTCCTTAAAGACAATTATATTTTCTTCAGTGTTTTTAGAAAAATAGATATTTTTCAAAGTCAAATTCAATATATGCACCGCACATGGTGTCCAAAAAATATACTGAAAATGATTCTCTATTATGGCCCCTGCAGCCTTACAAACAAGTGCATTATTAGTGATTACTTACACCATATTGTTTGAACCAATTTTCAAAATATTCTCTTTAATAAGTTGTGTAATAAAAAATTTATCTTTATATTTTTCTTCATAATTCACAGCCTTTAAAAACATAAAACATCTATCTAAGACTGTCATAAAATTAATTAGAAGTATTCTCTGAGGATCTGTCCAGCCATCAACTACTAATATCACACCTTTTAAACTCCAAGTATCTTTAATCAGTTGTAATTGCCTCTCAATGTGTGCTTTCTCCTTCTACAATTGTGTGATCCACAAATTATTATATCTTGGAGGAACAAAACTTTCATTAACGTCTTTGCATGCAAGTATAGCATATTAATCCAATAAGGACTTTTAGCAATATGAAAAGACAACTAGGCAGAATAAATAGTACGTGCAACTAATTTATGTAATTGTTTCCTAAGTTGTACATTAAAAGCCTTTCCAATATCCGTGTTTTCATCCCACCTTCTCTTAGAACTAGTGTTAAAATCTTCCATTTTGAAGATAAAGTGTGACCAACAACCGAATGAGATGTTGTAGAAGTGAAACCTTTTTTACTTTTAAAGCTTTAGCTTTCACGCTTTAAGGGCATATTTGGCAATTACCCAAAAATGGGAAAAATATTTTTTTAATAATAAATTAAATTTATTATAAATTTTAATAACTTTATTTCACATCCAACACAAATTTCAATCTTAAAAATCAACTTTATTTCACATCCAACACAAATTTCAACCTTAAATTTATTTCACATCCTACACAACTCCCAATATTAAAATAAATTTCTTTCCCATCAACTCTATAAAATAAAATATTTTTTCTTTCCTAACCTAAATTTATCCTCCAACCAAACAAAGCCCTAACATCTATCTTTTGCATTTAAGCAAGATGTAAAGGAGTCACTTTAGGGCAACATCTCATTCCATTTCTTGATATTTTTAATAAATGAGATCTCACCTTGAAAAATGATTCACTATATGTCATATTATAATAATTGCATTTGACCTTTGTGTTTCCACTACCAAGATTTTCTTTTTCTAATTTTTCAACATATTTTTATAAAGAAAATTTATCATTCTCTTTTGAATAATCACAAAACCCAAAATCACTATCATTTTTCCTACAATAAAAAATAAAAAAATCAAAGAAAGTAACAATTAATAGGGGAAACAAATCAATCTTCTACTCAAATAGAGAAATATCTTAAAAATCATAAAACATTTGCTTTCAGTTAACAATTTTAAAAATTATTTTACACCAATTTGACAATCTCTTAAATCTTTTCTTTTTTTCTTTAAAATATGAGAAGCAATAATATACACAGAAAGAATACAAAAATGACCAGATCTTATGGCATGATAGATGATTTCAATTTCCTTGCAATTAATAACATGCTTTATTTAGCTAATTAAAGAAAAAGCAAGTATGGCCTTAAGGAGGAGTTATAACAAAAAAAATCTTAAATAGTTTACTGCTTAAAAAATAATTTTATTGCAACTTTTTTGCACACAAGCTAATAATGAATAAAAAAAAGAAAAGGAAAAGGAAGATAGATAAAGGATAAAAAAAAGAGAAAGATGGAGTGCAAACCTATACGGTTGTGCTATAAATTTGCCCTAAATGTAGCCAAAGGATGAGCGAAAGGCGAGGTCGGGAAACATCTTTGCGTCGATGTCTACAATGCCCTAAATCCCTGTGCACCGACGTCGGGCTGCGGATGAGCGAGAGGCCAGGTACAGTGACTGGTCGTGGATCAGTGAGAGGCGAGAATCATGAAGGCAAGAGGTGAAGATCACAACGACAAAGGGAGAGGATGAGCTTGCGCAAGGGTCGCGCTATCGCGGACGACAAGCAAGGATCAGCGAATCAGCACAGCCTGACAGCCGTGAGCCTTCTTCTCGAATTTTCACAAGATGCCGTTGAGCAGCTTCCGCCCAGCCCTAATTATGATTGCGCTGAACTAGACCATACCCATTGAACCTGATCGATTTAATTTTATTTTAAAAAAAACCGTATCGAGAAGTATTGCCAAAGTATCGGACCATATCAGCAAAATGTTTTAATATAAAAAATTTCGACACATCAGGTGGAGTATCGGATATGTATCAGGGACGTATCGATGCATATCAAGTATCCGACAAGTATTGGATATGGGTACATTAGGCTTCCAGAAGTATCGATGCTTCATAGTTTCTAGTGATACACAAAAATAAATCCACTGACTCATTTTGACATTTCTTAAATGTAGATCTCAAAAGAAAGAGCAGACCCAAGAACCTACATGTATCAGAATTTAGTTATTTTAACAAGACTAGACCTAGTAGTTGGTTTAATTTCAAATTTGAGTTTTAATTTAATTTGAGTTGAACTAAATTTATTTTGGAACCAACTAAATCTCTATTTTGATGAGCTACACTTTAGCATAGGATTGTGCCTACAGCAGGAGGTACTTCTCAGCTCTTATATAGATGCAATATATCAGGAGTTAAAAAACCATTCCGAAGACTACTAATTCAAGATTAGCTTTGAGTGTAATTGAATTTTTGAGTGATATCACAGGAAAGAGTTGCCTTCGCATATTTGTTACATTCTCAAGGCTCCAATAGTAGAATTTAAAAGCACAAGGATGATTGAAGAAGATTATGCTTAGATTAGATCATAATTAAATTCCCATGATCCTAAGGGCTTACTTGGCAAGCTTCTAAATTTAGCCAAAATAATATTTTAATAATATTTTAAATTTATTATAAATTTTAATAACTGTATTTCACATCCAACACAAATTTCAACCTTAAAAATTAACTTTATTTCATATCCAACACAAATTTCAATCTTAAAATTAACTTTATTTCATATCCTACACACTTCTCAATATTAAAATAAATTTCTTTCTCATCAACTCTATAAAATAAAATATTTTCTCTTTCTTTACCTAAATTTAAGACCCAACCAAACAAGACCTAAATTACGATACAAAAAATAATCATACATTTATATTCATGTGAGGAAAGATTGTTATGGCAAAATCATATTAACATAGCTTATGATCCATCGAACATATCATAAGGCTTCTTGATTTGGTCTCCTTAACATGCAATACTCACTTTTTGCACTAGAAAAAAACAAGAATCAGTATTTATTCCTCGGTAACTCAATTGTAAAGCAATTAGTTGTAAACCAACTAGTCGTAGGTTTAAATCAAAAATCAAGCACCTAAAGGCTCTGTTTGGCAATGGACTAAAAATCATGGCTAAAATTACCCATGGCCAAAATCTTAAATTTATTTTAAAAAAACTTAAAAAATTATTTTATATCTCATCTCACACAAATTCCAATATTAAACAATCACTTTATTTCACATCCAACACAATTCTCAATAAATCAATCAACTTTATTTCACATCATACACAATTTTTAATATAACCAACTTACTTTATTTCACATCATACACATTTTTCAAAAATCACTAAAAATTTCAACCAAATTTTCTTTTTTTTCTTATTACCAAACAGAGCCAAAGATTCCATGGCTACACCTTAGGAACTGAAGAGGCATATGAATGTTTTTTTTATATGCTGCATGTATAAAAAAGTTTCTTTAGAGGACTTAGAGCACATCATTTTTTCTTTCCATTGCTTGAAGTCACCATGAACGAAGGAGCCAGAGAAAGATTGCAACTACAAAATAAGGTCTTATTTGAGTTCAAAGTGAGGAGTTGCCAGATCAAAATGTGGATGCAAGGAAGTTTCATTTTAAAAGAATAAAATACATCTTTTGCCTCCCTCCTCAAATTCTAATATTGTTTTCCTACTAACTCTTTATTTCAAATATTAAGATTCTAAAGTTGCAACATTTTAAATGGCAAAATCATAAATCCTGCAAACTTCTTGAAAGAATATTCCTTTTTAAAATGATTTTCAGTGAAGTTAAAACTAGAATGGTTGGACATAATATTATGCATGTAGAGTGTGTTATCCAAAAATGTAGAGATTCAGGAATAAAATATTGCACATAGTTTCAAAATTCAATAAAACCTAAAAACTGTATAATAAGTTCATGTTTCACTCTCTACAAGGTGCAACATTTGATGCTTAGTAATTATGCTTCAAACAGTTAAAATTGGCACTAAAGTAATTGAAAGCACTATATAATGTGCGCATCAGTTACCCATAACTGTGAAGAACAAATACCTTCAAATAAATTACCCATGCCAATCAACATCAACTCTAAACATTAAAAAACTGTTTATTTACCTCAGGCAAGATTTTCTCCCTTTGACAAACACACTCCACATCTTTCTCTTGTTGTCTGTTGAGGGCTTCGAGTTGATTCAACATTTCTTTGCAACAGTCTATAAATTTAAATTTAAGAGACATAGAAAAGCTTCAAGTTCTTATTACTGAATATCACATGTAAACATAAACTTCACTTGTACAATAGATAATAATACAAAAAGAATAGCCCAATTTTTAACAATTTCATGCTATTATGTAAAGTTATTATATACAAAAAAAATGGCATTAAAAATATACCAGTTCAAGATCCTTCAATTGTTTCCTTTCACATAAGAGTGTATGGGGTTGAACAGGTAATTTATGATCACCTACTACTTTCTCAATTTCTCTAAGAAGTTTTATAGCTGTTAACTTCGCAAACTCAGAAACTCGATTTTGTGGCAAAACCTGGGAAGGATTGCATGCATGAGAAATTCATAGTAGCTTTTATTCAAAGAACAATACGATAGGATCAAAGAAAAAATACTTGATAAAGCACATGGATTTGTAAATTAATTGAGTAATAGCATGATGGAGGCTGAAGAAATTAGTAAAAGTATAGCATATTGCAGAAGCATAGCTAAAAACCAACTTCAATAAATCTGCTACAGAACTCCTTTAAACGTGTGGACAAAAGACTCTTAAATTTTAAAGCAGCTAGAGCCTCAAAAATAAATCAATAGAAACACATATTGAATAAATCGTTCTATATTAAAATCTAGGAAAAGGAAAAGAGCATGTGATGTTATTAAAAAATATTATAAGAAAATAAAAGAAGAGAAATCTAATAAGAAAATTCAATAAACATGGACAATTTGAAGCAGTTGTATAATTGGCCCATAGGGTTTGTTTGGTTGGAGGATGAATTTGGGTAAGAAAAGAGAAAATATTTTATTTTATAGAGTGATGGGAAAAAAATTTATTTTAATATTGGGAGGTGTGTAGAATGTGAAATAAAGTTGATTTTAAGGTTGAAATTTGTGTTAGATGTGAAATAAAGTTGATTTTTAAGGTTGGAATTTGTGTTGGATGTGAAATAAAGTTATTAAAATTTATAATAAATTTAAAATATTATTAAGATATTTTTTTGCCTAAAAATAGATTCATGCCAAACAAGGCCATAGCATTGGAAAGACAACAAACAACTAACATATATAGATGCTCTTAGGCGAACCTGCAATACAACAATAACAAAAAATCAAGTCTTTATCCCACTAAGTGAGGTCGATTACATTAATCTTTTATTTTCATTACACTCTATCAAATAACAAATCTTCATTTAGATCCAAATATATAAGATTATTCCTTATAGTTTCTTGTTATATATTTTTTGGACTTCCTCTTCCTCTTTTTACATAAGCAAAATATAATAATCCAACTTTCCTTAGTAGAGCTTCTATTGACCTATAATTTATATGTTCAAACCATCTGAACCGACTCTCTGAGTTTATCTTCAATTGAGATCACTCCAACCTTCCATAGATGTACTCATTTCTCATCTTATTCTTTTGTGTTTACCTGCTCATCTACCTTAGTATCATTATTTCTACAACACTTATCTTATTTATATGTTTTTGTTTTGTAGACCAACATGCAGCACCATATAACATCGCTGGCCTTATAACTGTTATATAAAATTTAACTTTAATTCTGAGTGAAATTTTTTTATCACACAATATGTCAAATGTATTCTTTCATTTTATCCATTCTGCTTTGATCTTGCCAATAAAATCATAATCTATTTTCACTATCATTCTGTATAAATTGATCCAAAATATCTAAATAGTTCGCTCTTTCTGATAACTTAATCATTAATTGTCAACTCTCCACTACAAATATTTCTTTTTTGACTAAATTTATACTCCACATATTTGATTTTTGATCTACTAAAATGAAAATATTTATATTCTAATATATTTTTTCATATTTCGAATTTCACGTTAGCACCTTCTCTAGTTTTATTAACAAAAAAAATATTATCTGCAAAAAAAATACACTAACGTATTTCTCTTGAATGTGTCCAGTTAAAATTTCCATAACCAATGCAAAGAAATATAGATTTAAAAATAAACCTTGATGTAACGAATAAACCTACAATAGCTGATTAAAAATGGTAATATTATTTATAATCTTTTGTGTTTTATTTAAAGATTACAATACTGCATCAAAACATGACAATCAACTTACACTACCATTATGTCAATGTTTTAACATATCTTTTAATAAAAATAAGTCATGATGCAACAACTAAAGGGATAATTTTATTTCATTCTAAAGATAGCATAATATTAATATGTTCTAGATATAAATAGAAATTTTCCAACATCACAACCTAAACAAAGATGTGGGACTAAACTAAAACACACAATAAAGCAAAATAAACCCAAACTAAACCAAGCTAACTAAATCGAAATAGCTCAACCACTCTTAACTTGACTGACCTCAAACTAAATCCAAAATGACATAAATGAAAGAACAGACTCAACCAATCACTTTTTAACCCCATAAGACTCAATGCATCCAAATAGATAGGTTCAAAGTGGCTCTGGCACAACTCTGACAGACCAACCCATACCATGTATAAAGTGGAGATTGCATCCATCTAACAATAATTTAAAGTGGAGATTTCACACTTATAATGCATTTCCTCAGTGGCCTGCAAACTTTCAACAAACAGGAAAAAAAAAAAAAAAAA
>JAEMOT010003208.1:562-24036 GCA_019297695.1 Apostasia ramifera | reverse complement strand
ATGGCCAAGCTCAAGCCATAATATAAGGAGAAAACCTATGCCTTTTCGGTTCAAAGGCACAAATTAATCTTTAGATGCTTTTTTACCAAGGGAAAGGAATAACATCACCTCTCCTTTTACTTGGAGATAAGTAAGAAAAACCCCTCTCCACGCAGGGAGACTCAAAACCAAAAACGAGAATAAGAGACGATGACACTTATAGGTCGTACAAAAGATAAATTAACTCAATTTAAAATTTAATGAGAGCTCTATATGCAAAAAAGCCAACTCAACTTTCTAGAAAAAATTTTAGTATTATCTTTCTCAATGTTCTGTGAAATATAAAAAGAAGAGAAAGAGAAATCAAACTCGATGAAATATTTCAATACGATATAAAATCAAATAAATAAAAACTTCAAATACTTTTCTAGAAAAGCATACTTATCAAAAATATTTAAAACATTTTTCGTAGATGTAATATTATCTAAGTAGTCTACTATAGAAATTTTGAAATTATTTGAATTTTGTACAATTTATAAAAATTAAAATACCAAGACACAAATATTAATTTTCAGAGAAAATATTGTTCACTAAAAACTTCCAAGAAAATTTTTAGATAAAATAAAAGCTCCCAAAAAGATGTAGTAAAATATTCAAGTTATTTGGAGATCAAATCAATAGTACAAAAATTCATGAATCTTTAAGAAAAATCAATTCAGAGAGAAAATAGAAAATACCTGATTAAAAACACTTCCGATGATCCAAGAACTCCTAGAATCGACTCTCAACATTGTGAACAGAAACCTTGAGCTTAGAAAAAGAATTTTTCAGCTTAAGAATTAGAGAGCTTGGAGATTAAGTTGGCCAAATAGGAGTATTAACTCAAAATCCCTATTATTTATAGATGAAATGAGGGTTAAATTGGTAATTTGAGTATTATAACTTTCCATAAATTAATTGAGGACAAAACTAGCTACTTATATGATGGTTTAAAATTTTGTAGCAAATGCATCTTTGAAGTTGACTTTTCAACTTGATGCTTCCTTTCTCAGTGATCTTGATTAACTTCATTTCTTTTTATTCTTAGCTTGATTTCATCAATCTTGTATTAAAATCAACTCGATGATCATCTTTCTTGATCCTGAAAAACTTAAGTACAATATATACTAATATTTAAAAAAAATAATTAATCAAGAATATTATTAACATGTTTGTTTTCATTAAAATCGATAAGAGTTCAACATAATCTACTTCTGAACGAGTTGATTCAATTTACGTTTACTGACCATGTGGAACAATAAAGTCTCCAGAATAAGGTGTTCATCTCAATACTCGCATATCTGAATTAAGCACTACATAACTTGAATATTAAATATTATAAATATTAATATTAAAAGAAAATTAATTTAATAAAATTTGAGAAAATTAATTTATATTTTAAAGAATAAAGAAGTCGAGTGCCGAGCAGCTTTGTTGAGCAGAAGTCGACATTGCGCCGGGCAGCTTCTGTTAAGTAGAAATAGCCTGTGTGTCGGGCGTCTTCCGTTTAGCAGAAGTTACCCACGCACCAGGCAACTTGTTTAATAGAAGTCAACAACACACTGGGCGACTTCTGTTAACTAACAGCAGAGTTAATACCGTCCAAAGTATGTTGCCTCTGTTAATTATTAATTAATTAATTAAAGAGCATTAAATTAAAAAAACCATTGCCATTGGAGTGTTAAAATTGAGGTTCGATATTTTAAAAAAATGAAACAAAAAAGCCATTTTACCTTTTTAATATTCTATACGCTGTCGCCGGAACACAGTTCCGCGATGCCCTTCATGATGGTTAAAAGATGCAATCAACGGCTGAGATTTGTTGACATTTAACTATGGTTAAATTTTTAATAGAATTTACTACAATATGTGAAAAATAAAAAATTGTCTGTTTTAGATGTAATACTATAATATTTTAAGATTTGTAGTGAAATCCATAAATTAGCCTAATTTCTGTGTCCACCATATAAATATCCCAACTCTTTATTGCTTCGAATGAGTATTTTTATAGCAGATATTATTTTTTCAATTTTAACTAGTTTTCTTACTTTGTATAGACATTTTGTATGCAACATATAGGCAATTGTCATATGAAATAAAAAGAATTCTATAAAAACCATAGGTATTTTAGCATCACTCTGACCAGCACTTGTAGTCTAGTTATTTGCACTAGAAAAATTGACTTGGTGCACTATATTATACGTGGGCAATGGGCAGGCCGGACTTGGCATGGGTCGATCTTAATCGGGCTTTGACAAAGTCAAATCAGACTCGGGTCAGGCTTAGCTCGGCTTACGAGCCTACTTTTATTACCAAGCCCGCCCAATGTGCGGGCCAGCCTACCCACGGGCTTTATCTGGTTCGAAATTTTTTTTAGATGAGAGAAAAAATATTTTGTTCTTTAAGTTTAATATCAAAGAACTTAATTTATTCGTCCACTCAAAGGCTCTCTTCCGAATACAATCTGTAATAGGAGCGGTGATAATACTAAAACCTCATATGAATCGCCAGTAGAACATAGTTAGACCATGAAAGCTACGAACGCCATGGATGTTCTGAGGTTCTGGCCTTTCCAATATGGCATGAACCTTCTCAGGGCCAGCTGAGACACCGTTTGGAGAGACAACAATCCTAAGAAGACTACACAGTCTGTAAGAAAGGCACACTTCTTAGGATTCACAAACAAACTTTCTGGTCTTAGAACTTGGAAGATTTGGTGAAGATGATCTAAGCGGTCCTCTCTAGTACAACTATATATCAAGATGTCAAAATATATGACAAAAAAGAGGCCAATAATTGGTTGCAGTACTTGCATCATCAGGCGCATAAAAGTACTAGGAGCATTGGACAGCCCAAAGGGCATGACCATCCACTCATACAACCCATCTTTTGTTTTGAAGGCTATCTTCTATTAGTCTCTAGGCCTAATCCGAACCTGATGGTAGCCACTCTTTAAATCGATCCATCTAGGCGAGGAATGGGAAAACAATACTTTACAGTAATCTTATTAATAGCGCAACTATCCACACACATTCGCCATGAACCATCCTTCTTAGGAGTAAGAAGGGCTGGGATAGCACATGGACTAGACTCTCTCTAACGAATTTCTTCCATAACAAATCATCAACTTGCCTCTTTAATTCCGCATGTTCAGTGGGATTAAGATAGTAATGAGGGAAGTTCGGGAGAGTGAATCTCGGAACAAGGCCTATAGCATGCTGAATGTCACACATAGAAGGAAGACAGTCTGGCAGATCGTCAGGAAAGATATCAACAATCTCACTCAATAGAGGGATTACCTCAAGTTTGTGTCCGACAATGAGGGCCTCTTGAAGTTCATGAACAGCAATGGCCCAAACATACCCTCCTGATGTAATCTCTCGCTTGACTTCGCTAGCGCTAATCAAATGTAGTTCTTTCTTTTTATCAGACTTCTTCAGTGCGACGGTCATTCACTTAGCGGTCGATCGTGCTGGTGAAGGGCCAATCACGATACGATCACCCTTATTAAAAGCACAAGAGTTTGAACGACCGAATAAGGTGACATCTCGGTCATATAACCAAGGCCGACCTAAAATCACACTGCCAACCTCCATCGACAGTACGTTGCACCAGATATCCTCCTGATAAGAATTAAAGCAGATTGGAACTCGACACCGGTACTTCACCTCTATGGAGGAAGCATCGATCCATGCTACTTGATAAGGATGTGGGTGGTCAACAGTGGTCAGCCCCACATAAAAGACAGTCTTGGTGGAAATTGTATTGAGATGAGCACCTAATTCTTGAGACTTTGTTGTTGCACATGATCAGTATATATAAATTGAATCAACTCGTTCAGTAGTAGATTGTCAGAATTAATTCATACCAAAAATACTGCCATTATGGAAGATTATATATTACCTGTTTAAATATATTTCAATGTAATGGAATTATTGTATTAACATATAAAGATCTGCTCATTAAAGAAAGTTTTATATTATATTATTAATTGTAACCAAATTTGTATTCTGAAAACTTCATTATATAAGAAGCCCAGATATTTCAAATGTGATAATGAAAAATACTCTATTGCCTCATATCTCCTCTCATTCTCTTTATTAGTGACTATTAATTTCTTACTTTCTTATATACTCACACATACATATGATTATAGAGAAATTAATCAATAAGTGAAAGTAATAAAAAAAATTGCATGTGCAAAATACTGGTTGAAGATCTATATATCAATGGACGCCGATGAGCGCAGTTCACGTCACAGGCCGAGCTAGGCAGAGGTTGTGGCAGATGAGGGCTATGCCGGCGAGGACTCTAAAGGCTACTAGGTAGACGTAGGTTAACGGTAAGGTGAGGTGGAGGCGAATGAAGCAGGCGGCGATGACGAAGAAGAGGGTGAAGAATATGAGCCTCCTCTGCACCCACCCCACATTGGGGATTCCCGTCTTCCCAACAGAGAAGAGGGAGAGCCCCATCCTGGTGAAGAGAACCAATTAGACGATGACCATGTATGCCGTGTAGAGATCCTGATTAGCAGCCGCCACCACCAGGGCATTGACCATCAGAGTCATCGCCATGCACATCCTGCTGAGACACACTGTATGGACGATCTTCCCGGTCTGCTTCCTATCGGGATGATTGATTTTGGTGCCAGAGGTGTCACCGTCTTCGGGGCCCGGAAGTTGTTTGGCGGACTCGAGGTTAAGTGGGTTGAAGGTAAGGGTGGGGAGATCAAACTGGGAAGGAGAGATGACATAAGGTTGGTGAGGAGGGTTAGCGGTGCGGGTGATGGTGCGGCGGGGATCTGGCCAGAGGCAGAAGAAGAGAAGGCTGTTAAGAAAAAAAGCGGAGGAGGAGAAGAAACGCATCGGAGGTGGGAGTATTTCGACATGATTATGGCTGGTTAGCTTGTGGTGTGGCTGCTAATTTCTTACTTCTATATACTCACACACATACATATATATAGAATATTAAAATGGCAAAATAGTTTTTTATGTTTTTTTTTAAATATCAAACCTCAATTTTAACACTCCAGTGACAATGATTTTTTTAATTTATTAATTATTTAATAATTAAAAAAGAGAGCAAACTTCAAACAGCGTTAACTCAACTGTTAGTTAACAGAAGTTGCCCAGCGTGTGGGCGACCTCTATTAAACAAGTTGCCCGACTTCTGTATTCTTTAAAGTATAAATTAATTATCTCAAATTTTGTTAAATTAGTTTTCTTTTAATGTAAATATATATAATAGTTAATATTCAAATTATGTTGTGCTTAATTCTGATATACGAGTATTGCGATGAGCACCTTATTCATGAGACTTTATTGTTCCATAAGGTCAGTATACATAAATTGAATCAACTAATTCAGTAGTAGATTGTGAGCATTAATTTATACCAAAAGTGCTGTCATTATGAAAGATTATATGTTACTTATTTAAATACATTTTCATGTAATAGAATTATTGTATTAACATATAAAGATCTGCCCATTAAAGAAAATTATTAAATCATTAATTGTAACCAAATTTGTATTCTGGAAACTCTAATATATAAGGAGACCAGATATTTCAAATGTGGTAATAAAAAACACTTTATAGCTTCATATCTCCTCTTATTTCCTTTATCAGTGACTATTAATTTCTTACTTTCTTATATACTTACACACACACATATGATTATAGAGAAATTAATCAATAAGTGAAAGTAATCAAAATTAATGCATGTGCGTAATACTAGTTGAAGATCGATATATCGATGGATGCTGAGGAGCGCAGTTCACGTCACAGGCCGAGCTAGGCTGAGGTAGAGGCAGATGAGGGTTGCACAATCGAGGTCTCCGGAGCCACTAGGTAGACGTCTGCTACCGGGAAGGTGAGGTGGAGGTGAAGAAAGTAGGCGGTGGCGACGAAGAAGAGGGTGAAGAATATGAGCCTCCATTGAACCCACCCCACATAGGGGCTTCCCGCCTTCACGACAGAGAAGAGGGAGAGCCCCATACCAGTGAAGAGAACTAAGTAGACGATAACCATGTATGCCGTGTAGAGATCCCGATTAGCAGCCACCACCGCCAGGGCGTTGACCATCAGAGTCATCGCCATGCCCATCCCACCGAGACCCACTGTATGGACAATCTTCCCGGTCCGCTTCCAATCGGGATGTTTGATTCTTGTGCCAGAGGTGTCGCTGTCCGCGGGGTCTGAAAGATGTTCAGCAAACTCAAGATCGAGTGGGTTGAAGGTGAGGGTGGGGCGATCAGACTGGGAAGGAGAGATGACATCAGGTTGAGGAGGAGAGTTAGTGGTGCTGGTGATGGTGCGGCGGGGATCTGACGAGAAGCAGAAGATGAGAAGGCGGTTGAGAAAAAAAGCAGAGGAGGAGAAGGAACGCATTCGAGGTGGGAGTAATTCGATGCGATTGGGGCTGGTCAGCTTATAGTGTGACTACTAATTTCTTATTTTCCCACATGCTCACACACATACATATATATAGAATATTAAAAAGGCAAAATGACTTTTTAAGGTTTTTTTTTAAATATCAAACCTCGTATTTAACTTTGTAATGGTAATGGTTTTTTAATTTAATATTTTTTAAATAATTAATTAATTAATAATTAAAAAAAAGAAACATACTTGGAATGGCGTTAACTCAACTATTAGTTAACAAAAGTTGGCCAGGGTGTGGGCGACTTCTATTAAACAAGTTGCCTGGCACGCGGGCGACTTCTGCTAAACAGAAGATGCCCGACGTGCTGGCGACTTCTGCTTAACAGAAGCTGCCCAGCGCGCCGGTGAGTTTTGCTTAACAGAAGCTGCCTGGCGCCCGACTTCTTTATTCTTTAAAGTATAAATCAATTATCACAAATTTTATTAAATTAAATTTCTTTTAATATAAGTATATATAATAGTTAATATTCAAATTATGTAGTGCTTAATTCTGAAATACGAGTATTGCGTTGAGCACCTTATTCTTGAGACTTTGTTGCTCCACATGGTCAATATACATAAATTGAATCAACTCGTTCAGTAGTAGATTGTGAGCATTAATTCATACCAAAAATGCTGCCATTATGGAAGATTATATGTTACTTATTTAAATATATTTAATGTAATAAAATTATTGTATTAACATATAAAGATTTGCTCATTAAAGAAAGTTACTATATTTTTTATTGTAATCAAATTTGTATTCTAGAAACTCCATTATATAAGGATCCCAGATTTTTCAAATGTGATAATAAGAAACACTCTATTGCCTCATATCTCCTTTTATTTCCATTATCAATGTATAATAATTTCTTACTTTCTTACATACTTACACACACACGCATATGATTATAGAGAAAGTAATCAATAAGTGAAAGTAATCAAAAGTAAAATTGTAAATATTACACCTCAACATTACGTATAATATATATTTCTCATTAATTATTTTTTGATATTTATTATGAACCTGTGAATATATAGAACCTGTAACACGTGAGGTATCTCGAGTCTTTGTAAATGAATATACTCAATCTACTAAATAAAATATGTCTACATATATAGACATACACTGATAAATAGGGAAGAGTTAAAGCAATAAATTAATTTTTGTCATTCTTATTTAGGCACACACATTTCAAATTTACTCAGTTCAAGACTAAATTTTGTTTAAAATTAATTTATTTTTTTATATCTTGAATTTTCATTAATTTTTATTAATTGAGGATAAAAAAGCATCAAAATTTAAAACATATTGAATTAAAAATTCATATGTAATATTAATTTGTTTCACTACTTAACTAAATAGTTATTATTCTAATTATTTTATCTTATCACAAAAGTAAAATTGTAAATATTACACACAAGCCAGCACAGTTCAAAGGCAGAGATGTGGATCATGCGATGAGAAACATCGAGCTTGAGGAATTTGCAAAAGTGAAAGCTGAGGATCTTAATGATCAAACCCATTTAAAGCTCCACGACACTTATAACTTGTCTTTGCGAAGGCCTGATGGTCATCTAGGGCCTTACTGGACAATTCATCCCTTCGACGACAAGAAAAAGAGTTCCGCAATCCGGAATGACTGCCTGCACTGGTGCTTTCCTGGGCCTATAGATGCTTGGAATGACTTAATCATGGAGATTGTTCTAAATGATTGATAGGCTGATTCATTAACTTGATGACTTACATGTGTTCGCTGCACCACTATTCGAAAATTGTAGACATTTATAGGGGTTTCAGATCTTTTTGCGAAAAAGCCTCTGATGATGTGTTCGCTTCATTATCAGTTTAAATTCTTGAACATTCAAAGCGGTCAAGCGGCGATTTCGATTCATAACACCTTACCTTTGGTGATTGGTGATGAATGCTAGTTGGATTAAACCGATTGATTTCCAGAAAGAGGCCTGCAACTTCTCAGAGATGATGTTATGGTTGAGCATCAGTATTGTTCCTTGGCGTATATTGCAGAGAAAATTATGGGGAAAATGTGAAGTGGCTAACTCGCCATTTTTTTGAAATGATGAATATGTATGTTTTTGTTCGGTGGGCTGGTGAGCAGTTGAGTACTGTATTGAAACTCATGTGCTTTTCATTTTGTTCAGTGGAGTTGAATGGATGATTGTTTTATATCTATTCACTCAACTATAACATGTGAGTGGTGTTCTTCTAGCTCAATGAAAAAATAGCTTATTTAGATGCTAGGTTGTCACAAGTTTGAACTGCACTATCATAAATCTGGGGTGGGGAAAATGCAGCTTTCTGGATTTATTAGAGAATGATATATGGGGCGTACTTAACAAAAGTTTTATGGATTTTGAATCCTTCGTATTTTTACAGTTGAATTGTGTATTTTAATTGGATAATTCTAAATAATGCAATTTATGTACAAAAGACTTTTTTAATATTATTTCTTTTAACTCATGTCTTTATTTCGTCGACCATATAACAGTAATGGAAGCATTACCTGGCATAATATTTTTCTTACCTTTCTTACAATATATAACCACATAGTTCTTCAAAATTGCTTTTGAGCTTTTGTGTGGGGGTGAGAGTTTGACTAGAATGATGTTTGAATTAATATTTAGTTAAAATTAAGTTTAACTCGAATTTATTGAGGTAGCCACGAGCAATGGTGGGATCGGTTCAACTTGACTTGATTTTTATTTTTTACATATAAATAATATATTAAATTTTTTTATTATAATCATTTATTGCTTATATATATATTAATGTTTTAGAGGATATTAATTAGGTGATTATGTAGGTATGATTAATTTAATTTTCAATTTTAGCAAAGGTAACTTTAAAAAAAAAATTTAATTTTTGAAAAGCTTGAGTTGACTTGATTAAGCTTTGTGCTAATTCAAACTCGAATTCAATTGAGCTGAGCTAAGCTAAGCTGGACAACCAAATACCCCCCTTTGACACAGTCCATATAGTGCACCATGTCAATTTTTCTGGTGCAAATAACTAGGCTGCAAGTGTTGGTAAGAATGACACTGAAATACCTCCGATTTTTATAGAATTCTTTTTACTTCATATGACAATTTGGCCTATATGTTACATACAAAATGTCTATACGAAATAAAAAAAATTAGTTAAAATTTTAAAAATAATATCCGCTATGAAAATACTCATACGAAGCAATAAAGAGTTTATATAAAAATATACAATACAGAAATGGTTTTTAATGCCATTTGTATATAGGCTTTTTTATTGTTTTTCTTTAGTGCTCGTAATAGCAACAAAAATGTAAGCATCATATTTCAAAAATGTGACATGCTCTATTTAAACTAAAGGGACATTTAGTTTAATATTATTTTGGGGTTACATAATATTATATAAAAAATAATTTTTTTTAATGACATATATTGATAATCTTTTAAAAAATTTTAAACTTATCACTCATAAAATGATATCTAGATTATGTATCATAATAGTAAAATAATATTAAACTAAATGATCACTAAATAATTTTATCTCAATGGCTTCCAACCCAAAATTCTGCATTGGCAATTAACATCATAATAAGGCTACCCATATGATCATCCTTGAAATCTTCAAAAACTGCACATGTACCTTGCGTACAGATAGGTTGAGAAATCTTCAGGAACTCCACATAACAACAACCAAACCTTAATCCCACTAGGTGGGGTCAGCTACATGAATCCTTTATTTCTATTGTGCTCTATTAGTTACCAAATTCTTATCTAAGTCTAATTAATTAAGATTACTTTTTATAGTTTCTTCCCATGTCTTCTTTGGTCTCCATTTTTCTTTTTGTATATGGGAAAAATCCAATAACTCAAATTTTCCAACTGAAGCTTCAATCGGCCTACGATTTATATATCCAAACCATCTAAGCCGACTTTCTCTAAGTTTATTCTTAATTGGTGTAACACCAACTTTCTTTCGGATATACTCATTTCTCATTTTGTCCTTTCGTGTATATCCACATATCCACCTTAGTATCTTCATTTTTATAATATTTATTTTATTTATATATTTTTTCTTTGTAGGCCATTATTCAGCACTATATATTATCGTTGATCTTACTATAGTTTTATAAAATTTAACCTTGATTCTGGATGAGAATTTTCTATCGCACAACACACCAGAAGTATTTCTCTATGGTACCCATCCTACTTGAATCCTGCTAATAACATTATTATCTATTTCACCATTATTTTATATGATTGATCCAAGGTATCTAAAGCGCTCACTCTTCATGACAATTTGATCACCAATTATTATATCTCTAATAAAAGAATTTTTTAAATAAATATGCACTCCATATATTCAGTTTTTGATCTATTGAGATGAAAACTTTTAGATTCTAGAGCATTCCTCTAAAGCTCTAGTTTCGCTTTAACTCCCTATTTAATTTTCTCAATAAGGACAATATCATCTGCGAAGAGCATACAACAAGGAACTTTATCATGGATATGTCCAGTTATGACTTCCATAATCAAAGCAAAAAAATACGAACTTAAAGCCGAGCCTTGGTGTAATCCAATTATAATAGAAAAATTCTTAGTTAAACCACCTTGTGTCCAAACACAGGTAACAATTTCTTCATATATATTTTTAATAATCTGAATATAAGAAATGCAAATTCCTTTTTTTTTCTAAAACTCTTCAAAGTATTCTTTTGAGACTTTATCATAAGCTTTTTTCAAATAAAAAAAATCAAATATAGATATTTTTTTTCTCTCCTTAAATTTCTCCATTAAACTTTTTAATAAATAAATGACTTCTATAATAGATCTACCTAGCATAAAATCAAGCTGATTCTTAGATATCTTAGTATTATAGCATAACCTTTGTTCGATCACCCTCTCCCAAAGTTTTAAAGTATGGGTCATTAATTTAATTTCTCTATAATTGACATAATTTTGTACATCACCTTTATTTTTATAAATATGTACTAATATAATCTATCTTCATTCATTTAGCAATCTTTTAGTCTTCAAAAATATATTAAATAATTTAGTGAGCCAAGAATCTCCTTCATCTCCTAAGTACTTCCAAATATCTATTAGAATATTATCTGGTCCTACTGCTTTTTTATGCTTTATCTTCTTTAAAGCTTTCCAGACTTCAGGTTTATTAATATATCAGATGTAAGAGTAATTTTACTTTCTTTTGGGGTTCTTAAATTTCATACGATTAATAGAATTTTTACTACCTTCATTGAAAAAATGTTGAAAGTTACTCATCCATCTATCTTTGATATTTTCTTCTATAAAAAGTACTTTTTGATCTTAATCTTTAATACATTTTACTTTAATTAAATCTTTAATTTTTCTATCTTTTGCCTTGGCAATCCTATATAATTGTCTTTCTCCTTCTTTAGTGTCTAGCTTCTTACATAAATCCTCAAGAGCCATATTTTTTGCATTGCCTACCGCTTTCTTAGATTATCGTCGAGTCACTTTATATTTCTCCCACTTATTATTATTTTTATTTTTAAATAAATCTCTATAACAAATCTTCTTCTCCGTAATTTTTTCTTGTACATCATCTTCTCACCACCAAGTATCTTTATTATTTAGAATCATTCCTTTGAATTCTCCCTGCACATCCTTCACCACCTTACGGATACAGTTAGCAACTGTCAATCACATAAGATCAGTTTTTCCATTAATGTTTCATTGCCCAAGTTCTAGAATGTTCTTCTTAAATATACATTTGTTCTCATTCTTTTGATTCCATCATCGAGTTCAAGGATAGAATTTTGACTTATTATTTCTTCTTTAATATTTTATCTCATAATCTAAAACCATTAATTGATATTGGGTAGTCAAACATTCTCTTGGAATGACTTTATAATCTTTATAATCCGAGCGATCTCGTTTCCTTATAAGAAGATAATTAATCTGAGTTCTTGAAGTTTCATTCTTGTATGTGATAATATGCTCTTCTCTCTTCTTGAATAAAGTATTAGCAATTACAAGATCATATGCTGAAGAAAACTTTAAAATAGTTTTACCCTCCATATTTATCTCTATAAAATCATATCCACCATGGAAGCTATTAAATTCTTGAGCAATACTTCCAATATGTCCATTTAAATCTCCTCCAATAAATAATCTTTTCTCCTGAGTTATTTCTTATATTAATTCTTCCAAATTATTTTAAAATTTTTCTTTATGCTCGCAGCCAAACCTATTTGAGGAGCATACACACTTACAATATTAATAATCATTCCATTGATTATAATTTTTAAAGTCATGATTCTATCATAATTTCTCTTAACTTCCACTACGTGATCCTTCAAACACTTATCCAGAATTATACCCAATCCATTCTTATTTTTATTCTTACCAGAGTACTAAAATTTAAAACCTAAGCCATCAATTTTCTTTGCTTTCTCTCCAACCCATTTTGTTTCCTGTAGACATAAAATATTAATCTTTCTATGAATCATAATATCCACCAACTCCATTAGCTTGCCCGTCAGGCTGTCTATATTCCAAGTTTCTAATCTAATCCTACTGACTTGAATTTTAGTATGATAGACTAGCTTCTTTACCTGCATTCGTCCATGATGTGGAGAGCCTTGCTCACTTTTCACTACACCCGGGCACCGATGCAGCTGCTCTTGCCTATTATTCATTGTATTCAAGCAATATAGTGAGTTGCTTCTAGGAAATGCTCTAGCTTTAGTGTAATTTTCTAATGGATTCATGTCATGATTGATTTGATAAGTTTTATGCTGGTTGTTGACTGCTTAACGCAATCCTCCGCGTTTCTCATCTGGGACTTGGGACCCGGCAATGGTGCGTTCTTCAGAAACTCCACATGATCATCCATAATAAGCCTATAACGTGCATTACTCCTTGTGTATAGATAGGTTGAGAAATTACTACACAGTGATTCACATTATTTACATCATACATTATATTTACTTCTCCAATGATATTTATATTTTTTACTTAATTTATTTTTTAAAAAACATTAAACTAAAAAAATCATCGCCATTAGATTATTAAAATTGAGGTTTGATATCTTAAAAAAAAAATTAAAAGTCATTTTGCCTTTTTATTATTCTAAAAATATGTATTTGTGTGAGTATACTAGAAAGTAAAAAATTAGTAGTTACATCATAAGCTAACCAGCCCTAATCTTGTCGAAATGCTCCCACCTCTGATGCGTTTCTGTTCCTCCTCTCCTTCCTTCCTCAATAGCCTTCTCACCTTTAGTTCAAACAGAAAAATAAGAAAAATAATATATTACGTCATGATACAAATTTTAGGAGCACAATAAAAAAAGAAATTAAACGACAATATTTGTCTTTTGAATGGAATCAATGAAAAGTTTAAAAAAAAAATAAAATAATATTTTATATCTTATTTTACATAAAATTTAATATTAAATAATCACTTTATTTTAGATAAAATATATTTTTTAATATAACTAAATCACTTTATTTCATAAAATATATATTTTTCAAAACATTTCATAAACTTTTTTTTAAATNTATAGTCTATTTAAATATATTTTCATGTAATAGAATTATTGTATTAACATATAAAGATTTGTCTATTAAATAAAGTTATTATATCATTGATTGTAACCAAATTTGTATTCTGGAAACTCCATTATATTAGGAGCCCATATATTTAAAATGTAATAATAAAAAACTCTCTATTAATGTCTCATATCTCCTCTCACTCTCTTTATCAGTGATAATTAATTTCTTACTTTCTTACATACTCACACATACACACATATGATTATAGAGAAGTTAATCAATAAGTGAAAGTAATCAAAACTATTGCTTGTGCGTAATACTAGTTCAAGATCGATATATCGATGGATGCCGACGAGCGCAGTTCACGTCGCAGGCCGAGCAAGGCAGAGATAGAGGCATATTAGGGCTGTGCCAGTGAGGACTCCAGAGACCATTAGGTAGTGTCGGCTATCAGGAAGGTGAGGTGGAGGCGAAGGAAGCAGGTGGCGGCGACAAGGAAAAGGGTGAAGAATATGAGCCTCCTCTGCACCCACCCCACATAGGCGCTTTTCGTCTTCGCGAAAGAGAAGAGGGAGAGCCCCGTCCTAGTGAAGAGAACCAGGTAGTTGATGACTGTGTATGCCGTGAAGAGATCACGATTTGCAGCCGCCGCCGCCATGGCATTGACCATTAGAGTCATCGCCATGCCCATCCTGTCGAGACCCACTATTTAGACAATCTTTGCAATCCGCTTCCAATCAGAATGATTGATTATGGTGCCAGAGGTGTCGCCGTCCACGAGGTCCGGAAGTTGTTCGGCAGACTAGAGGTCGAGTTGGTTGAAGGTAAGGGTGGGGCGATTAGACTGGGATAGAGAGATGACATCAGATTGGGGAGCTTGGTTTTCGGTGCTGGTGATCGTGCGATCGAGATTCGGCGAGAGTCATAAAATGAGGAGGAGGTTGAGGAAAAAAGCGGAGGAGGAGAAGGAACGCATCGGAGGTGGGAGCATTTCTACACAATTAGGGCTGGTTAGCTTATGGTATAACTATTAATTTCTTACTTTCCCACATACTCACACACCTACATATATATATATATATATATATATATATAGAATAATAAAAAGGCAAAATTACTTTTTAAGTTTTCTTTTAAACATCAAACCACAATTGTAACACTCCAATGACATAGATTTTTTTAATTAATTGTTCTTTAATTAATTAAAAAAAAAACAAAGGGAGCATAATTCGACTTCTATTAAAAAAGCTGCCCGACGTGCAGACGACTTCTGCATAACAGAAGCTGTTTGACACGCAGGCTACTTCTGCTTAACAGAAGCTGCCCGGCGCGCGAGTGACATCTGCTTAACAGAAGCTGCCCGGTGCCCGACATTTTTATTCTTTAAAATATAAATTAATTATCTCAAATTTTATTAAATTAATTTTATTTTAATATTAATATATATAATAGTTAATATTCAAATTATCTAGTGCTTAATTCTGATATGCGAGTATTGCGATGAGCACTTTATTCTATAAACTTTATTGTTCACAAGGTCAGTATACGTAAATTAAATCAACTCATTCAGTAGTAGATTGTGAGTATTAATTCATACCAAAAGTGCGACTATTAAGGAAGATTATATATTGTCTATTTAAATATATTTTCATGTTATAGAATTATTGTATTAACGTATAAAGATCTGCGCATTTAAGAAAGTTGTTATATCATTGATTGTAACTAAATTTGTATTCTGAAAATCCCATTATATAAGGAGCCCAGATATTTCAAATGTGATAATAAGAAAATACTCTATTACCTGATATCTCCTCTCATTCTCTTTATCAGTGACTATTAATTTCTCACTTTCTTACATACTCTCTCTCTATCACACACACACACATATGATTATAAAGAAGTTCATCAATAAGTAAAAGTAATCAAAACTATTGCATATGTGTAATACTAGTTGAAGATCGATATATCGATGGATGCCGAGGAGCGCAGTTCACGTCACAGGCCGAGCTTGGCAGAGGTAGAGGCAGATGAGGGCTGCGCTGGCGAGGACTCTAGAGGCCACTAGGTAGACGTCGGCTATCAGGGAGGTGAGGTTGAGGCGAAGGAAGCAGACGATTGCGACGAAGAAGAGGGTGAAGAATATAAGCCTCCTCTGCACCCACCCCACATTGGGCCTTCCTGTCTACGCGACAGAAAAGAGGGAGAGCCCCTTCCCGGTGAAGAGTACCAGGTAGACGATGACCATGTATGCCGTATAGAGATCTTGATTAGCAGCAGCAGCCGCCATGGCGTTGACCATCAAAGTCAGCAGCATACCCGTCACAGCGAGACCCACTATCTAGACGATCTTCCTGGTCTGTTTCCTAGTAAGATGATTGATTCCGATGCCAAAGGAGTCACTGTTAGCAGGGTCTGAAAGTTGTTCGGCGGACTCGAGGTCGAGTAGGTTGAAGGTGAGGGTGGGGAGGTCGGACTGAGAAGGAGAGATGACATCAGGTTGGGGATGAGTTTTTTCGGTGCTAGTGATGGTGTGGCAGAGATCCGGCGAGAGGAGAAGATGAGAAGGCGGTTGAGGAAAAAAGAGGAGGAGGAGAAGGAACGCATCGGAGGTGGGAGCATTTCTATGCCATTAGGGCTGGTTAGCTTATTGTAAGACTACTAATTTCTTGCTTTCCCATATACTAACACACTCACATTCCAAAAGAGTATTGCGATGAGCACCTTATTCTATAAACTTTGTTATTCCGCAAAGTCACTATACAAAAATTGAATCAACTAATTTAATAGTAGATTGTGAATATTAATTCATATCAAAAGTACTATCATTACGGAAGATTATATATTGCCCATTTAAATATATTTTCTTATTAAAGAATTATTGTATTAACATATAAAGATCTGTGCATTTAAGAAAATTATTATATCATTGATTATAACCAAATTTGTATTCTGGAAACTCAATTTTATAAGGAGCAAAGATATTTCAAATGTGATAATGAGAAATACTCTATTGCCTCATATCTCCTCTTATTCTCTTTATCAGTGACTATTAATTTTTCACTTTCTTACATACTCATACACACACACACATATGATTATAGAGAAGTTAATCAATAAGTGAAAGTAATTAAAACTATTGCATGTACGTAATACTAGTTGAAGATCAATATATTGATGGATGCCGAGGAGCACAGTTCACGTCGCAGGCCGAGCTAGGCAGAGGTAGAGGCAGATGAGGGCTGCATCATCGAGGACTCCAGAGGCCACTAGGTAGATGTCGGCTATCAGGAAGGTGAGATGCAGGCGAAGGAAGCAGGTGGCAGTGACGAAGAAGAGGGTGAAGAATATTAGCCTCCTCTGCACTAACCCCACATTGGGGCTTCCCGTCTTCACGACAGAGAAGAGGGAGAGCCGCATCCCAGTGAAGAGAGCCTGGTAGACGATGACCATGTATGCCGTGTAGAGATCTTGATTAGCAGCAGTCGCTGCCATGGTGTTGACCATCAAAGTCATCACCATGCCCGTCCCGCCGAGACCCACTATCTAGACGATCTTCCTGGTCTACTTTCAATCAGGATGATTGTTTTCGAAGCCAGAGGTGTCATTGTCAACGGGGTCCGGAAGTTGTTCGGTGGACTCGAGGTCGAGTGGGTTGAAGGTGTGGGTGGGGTGATCAGATTGGGAAGGAGAGATGACATCAGGTTGGGGATGGGGTTTTTCGGTGCTGGTGATAGTGCTGCGGAGATCCGGCTAGAGGAGAAGATGAGAAGGTAGTTGAGGAAAGAAGAGGAGGAGGAGAAGGAATGCATCAGAGGTGGGAGCATTTCTAAGCCATTTGGGCTAGTTAGCTTATGGTGTGACTACTAATTTCTTGCTTTCCCACATACTAACACACATATGCCAAAGGAGTATTGTGATGAGCACCTTATTCTTTAAACATTGTTATTTCACAAAGTCAGTATATGTAAATTGAATCAACTCATTCAGTAGTAGATTATGAGTATTAATTCATACCAAAAGTGCTACCATTATAGAAAATTATATATTACCTATTTAAATATATTTTTATGTTATAGAATTATTGCATAATAATATAAAGATCTGCGCATTAAAGAAAGTTATTATATCATTGACTGTAACCAAATTTGTATTCTGAAAACTCAATTTTATAAGGAGCCCAGATATTTCGAATGTGATAATAATAAACACTCTATTACCTCATATCTCCTCTCATTCTCTTTATCAGTGTCTATTAAATTTTTATTTTCTTACATACTCACACGCACACACACATATGATTATAGAGAAGTTAATCAATCAGTGAAAGTAATCAAATCTATTGCATGTGCATAATAATGGTTGAAGATCGATATATCAATGGACGCCGATGAGCGCAGTTCACGTCGCAGGCAGAGCTAGGCAGAGGTTGAGGCAGATGAGGGCTGCGCCGGTGAGGACTCCAAAGGCCACTAGGTAGACATAGGTTATGAGCAAGGTGAGGTGGAGGCGAAGGAAGCAGGCGGCGACGATGAAGAAGAGGGTGAAGAATATGAGCCTCCTCTGCACCCACCCGACATTGGGCTTCCCGTCTTCACGACAGAGAAGTGGGAGAGCCCCATCCTAGTGAAGAGAACCAAGTAGACGATGACCATGTATGCCGTGTAGAGATCCTGATTAGCAGCCGCCACCGCCTGGGCATTGACCATCAGAGTCATCGCCATGCCCATCTCGCCGAGACACACTATATGGACGATCTTCCCGGTCGACTTCCAATCCAGATGATTGTTTCTGGTGCCAGAGGTGTCACCGTCTTCGGGGCCCGAAAGTTATTCGGCGAACTCGAGGTCGAGTGGGTTGAAGGTATGGGTGGGGAGATCAGACTAGGAAAGAGAGATGACATCAGGTTAGGGTGGAGGGTTAGCGGTGCTGGTGATGGTGCGACGAGGATCCGGCCAGAGGCAGAAGAAAAGAAGGCGTTTGAGAAATAAAGTGGAGGAGGAGAAGGAACACATTGGAGGTGGGAGCATTTCGACGTGATTAGGGCTAGTTAGCTTATGGTGTGACTACTAATTTCTTACTTTTCTACATACTCACACACATACATATATATAGAATATTAAAAAGGCAAAATAGCTTTTTAAGTTTTTTTTTTAAATATCAAACCTCAATTTTAACACTATAGTGGCAATGATTTTTTAATTTAATATTTTTAATTTATTAATTAATTAATAATTAAAAAAGAGAGCATACTTCAAACAGCGTTAACTCAACTGTTAGTTAATAGAAATTGCCCAGCATGTGGGCGACTTCTATTAAACAAGTTGCCCGGCGTGCGGGTGACTTCTGCTAAACAGAAGATGCCTGGCACGCGGGTGAGTTCTGCTTAACAGAAGCTGCCCGATGCCTGACTTCTGTATTCTTTTAAGTATAAATTTATTATCTCAAATTTTATTAAATTAATTTTCTTTTAATATAAATATATATAATAGTTAATATTCAAATTATGTAGTACTTAATTCTAATATGTGAGCATTGCGATAAACACCTTATTCTTGAGACTTTATTATTCCATATGGTTAGTATACATAAATTGAATCAACTCATTCAATAGTAGATTGTGAGCATTAATTCATACCAAAAGTGCTGTCATTATGGAAGATTATATTTACTTATTTAAATACATTTCATGTAATAGAATTATTATATTAATATATAAATATATGCCCATTAAAGAAAATTATTAAATTATTGATTGTAATCAAATTTGTATTCTGGAAACTTCATTATATAAGGAGCCCAGATATTTCAAATATGGTAATAAGAAACACTCTATTGCTTCATATCTCCTCTTATTTCCTTTATCAGTGACTATTAATTTCTTACTTTCTTATATACTTACACATATATATATGATTATAGAGAAATTAATCAATAAGTGAAAGTAATCAAAATTATTGCATGTGCGTAATACTAGTTGAAGATCGATATATCGATGGATGCTGAGGAGCGCAGTTCACGTTGCAGGCCGAGCTAGGCAGAGGTAGAGGCAGATGAGGGTTGCACCATCGAGGTCTCCAGAGGCTGCTAGGTAGACGTCTGCTATCGGGAAGGTGAGGTGGAGGTGAAGAAAGTAGGCAGCGACGATGAAGAAGTGGGTGAAGAATTTGAGCCACCTTTGCACCCACCCCACAAAGGGGCTTCCCGCCTTCGCGACAGAGAAGAGGGAAAGCCCCATACCGGTGAAGAGAACTAAGTAGACGATGACCATGTATGCCATGTAGAGATCCTAATTAGCAGCCACCACCGCCAGTGCGTTGACCATCAGACTGGGAAGGAGAGATAACACAGGTTGGGGAGGAGGGTTAGTGGTGCTGGTGATGGTGCGGCGGGGATCTGATGAGAGGCAAAAGATGAGAAGGCAGTTGAGAAAAAAAACAGAGGAGGAGAAGGAACGCATCAGAGGTGGGAGCATTTCGATGCGATTAGGGTTGGTCAGCTTATGGTGTGACTACTAATTTCTTATTTTCTCACATACTCACACACATACATATATATAGAATATTAAAAAGGCAAAATGTCTTTTTATATTTTTTTTTGAAATATCAAACCTCAATTTTAACACTATAATGGCAATAGTTTTTTAATTTAATATTTTTTAATTAATTAATTAACAATTAAAAAAGGGGGCTTACTTCGAACGGTATTAACTCAACTATTAGTTAGTAGAAGTTGCCCAGCGTGTGGCCGACTTCTATTAAACAAGTTGCCCGGCGTGGGCGACTTCTGCTAAATAGAAGATGCCCGGCATGCTGGTGACTTCTGTTTAACAGAAGCTGCCCAAGGCGCGGGCGAGTTTTGCTTAACAGAAGCTACCTGGCGCCCGACTTCTTTACTTTTTAAAGTATAAAATAATTATCTCAAATTTTATTAAATTAATTTTCTTTTAATATAAGTATATATAATAGTTAATATTCAAATTATGTAATGCTTAATTCTGTAATACAAGTATTGCGATGAGCACCTTATTCTTGAGACTTTATTGCTCCACATGGTCAGTATACATAAATTGAATCAACTCGTTCAGTAGTAGATTGTAAGCATTAAGTCATACCAAAAATGCCGCCATTATGGAAGATTATATATTACCTATTTAAATATATCTCCATGTAAAAGAATTATTGCATTAACATATAAAGATTTGCTCATTAAAGAAAGTTATAATATTTTGATTGTAACTAAATTTGTATTTTGAAAACTCCATTATATAAGGAGCCCAGATATTTCAAATGTGATAATAAGAAACACTCTATGGCCTCATATCTCCTCTTATTTCCTTTATCAGTGACTATTAATTTCTTACATACTTACACACACACATATGATTATAGAGAAAGTAATCAATAAGTAAAAGTAATCAAAAGTTGAATTGTAAATATTATACCTCAACATTATGTATAATATATATTTCTCATTAATTATTTTTTGTTATTTATTATGAACCTGTGAATATATAGAACCTGTAACACGTGCGGTATCTCGAGTCTTTGTAAATGAATATACTCAATCTACTAAATAAAATATGTCTACATATATATAGACATACACTGATAAATAGGGAAGAGTTAAAGCAATAAATTAATTTTTGTCATTCTTATTTAGGCAACACACATTTCAAATTTACTCAGTTCAAGACTAAATTTTATTTAAAATTAATTTATTTTTTATATCTTGAATTTTCATTAATTTTTATTAATTGAGGATAAAAAAGCATCAAAATTAAAAACATATTGAAATAAAAATTCAAATGTAATATTAATTTGTTTCACTACTTAACTAAATAGTTATTATTCTAATTATTTTATCTTATCACAAAAGTAAAATTGTAAATATTACACACAAGCTGGGACAGTTCAAAGGCAGAGATGTGGATCATGCGATGAGGAACATAGAGCTTGAGGAATTTGCAAAAGTGAAAGCTGAGGATCTGAATGATCAAACCCATTTAAAGCTCCTCGACACTTATAACTTGTCTTTGCTGAGGCCTGATGGTCATCCAGGGCCTTACCGGACATTTCAACCCTTCGACGACAAGGAAAAGAGTTCCACAATCCAGAATGACTGCCTGCACTGGTGCCTTCCTAGGCCTATAGATGCTTGGAATGAATTAATCATGGAGATTGTTCTAAATGATTGATAGGTTGATTCATTAACTTGATGACTTACATGTGTTCGCTGCACCACTATTCGAAATTTGTAGATATTTACTAGGGGTTTCAGATCCATTTGCTAAAAGCCCTCTGATGATGTGTTCGCCTCATTATCAGTCTAAATTCTTGAACATTCAAAGTGGTCAAGCGGTGATTTCGATTCATAGCACCTTACCTTGAATGCTAGTTGGATTCAACCGGTTGACATCCAGAAGGGCCTGCTACTTCTCAGAGATGATGTTATGGTTGAGCATCAGTATTGTTCCTTGGCGTATATTGCAGAAAAAATTATGGGGAAAATGTGAAGTGACTAACTTGCCAGTTTTCTGAAATGATGAATATATATGTTTTTGTTCGGTGGGCTGGTGAGTAGCTGAGTACTGTTATGAAACTCTTGTGCTTTTCATTTTGTTGTGTGGAGTTGAATGGATAATTGTTTTATATATATTCAGTCAACTATGATATGTGAGTGGTGTTCTTCTAGCTCAATGAAAAAATATCTTATTTAGATACTAGGATGTCACAAGTTTAAACCACACTATTATAAATTTGGGGTGGGAAAAATGCGGCTTTCTGGATTTATTAGAGAATGATATATGGGACGTACTTAACAAAAGTTTTATGGATTTTGAATCCTTCGTATTTTTATGATTGAATTGTGTATTTCAATTGGAAAATTCTAAATAATGCAATTTATGTACAAAAGAATTTATTAATATTATTTCTTTTAACTCATGTATTTATTTCATCGATCATATAATAGTGATGGAAGCATTACCTGCCATAATATTTTTCTTACCTTTCTTACAATATATAACCACATAGTTCTTCAAAATTGATTTTGAGCTTTTGTCTGGGGGTGTGAGTTTGACTAGAATGATGTTTGAATTAATATTTAGTTCAAATTAAGTTCAACTCGAATTTATTGAGGTTGCCATGAGCAATANTAAGTTGACTTGATTAGGCTTTGTGCTAAATTAAACTCGAATTCAATTGAATTGAGCTAAACTAGACAAAGAAATACCCTCCTTTGACACAGTCCATATAGTTAATCTCTTAAAAAATTTTAAACTTATCACTCATAAAATGATATCTAGATTATTTACTAAATGCTCACTAAATAATTTTTTCTTGATGACTTCCAACCCAAAATTCTACACTTGCATATAACACCATAATAAGGCCATATGATAATTCATGAAATCTTCAGGAAGTGCACATATATCTTGTGTGCAGATAGGTTTAGAAATCTTAAGAACTCCACATGATTATCTATAATAAGCCTATAATA
>JAEMOT010003207.1:116060-130946 GCA_019297695.1 Apostasia ramifera | reverse complement strand
GTTCAGTGCCATTAACCACTCCAAGAAGATCATGAGCACGTAGTAGAGGGAGAAATTGAGTTTTCCAGAGAAGATAATTATCTCTCGTCAATTTTAGAGGAAGAAACAATATTGTATTAGATGGCAAAGACAGAGGGGAGGCGCTGTTAAGTGGAGAGGGAGACATAGTATTCTTACTGGGAGAGGAAGAGTTGATTTCGGACATCTTGAAGGAAGTGCAGCAGGCTTTTGGCAGATGATTAAATAGTAAGAGTCCTTGTATATAATTTGCCTAATTATTTAATTGGGCAAAAGCTCGGATGAAGCAGGAGATCCTTCAATGGCAGAAAACCAGTCCGGCGAAAATAACCTCTTGCTGAGATCCGCTTCTGTCGAGGATAACCTCTTGCTGAGATCCGATGGCGCCGAAGGCGGAGAAGAAGCCCGCGGAGAAGAAGCCCGCCGCTGAGAAACCGACAGAGGAGAAGGAAAAGGAGCCGGAAGCGTCTGGGAAGGCCGAGAAGGCACCGGCCGGGAAGAGGTCGGCGGTGGTTGATGAGTTCGCCGACTGAGGAGGTGGAGAAGAGGTCGCCGGTGGAGAAGAGGTCGCCGATGGCCTGGCGACGCGATCCGGGCGAACAGAGAAGAGGTCGCCGATGGCCTGGCGACGCGAGATTGACGTGGCCGCAGTCGGAGGTGCAGCGATCCGGGCGAACAGAGAAGAGGTCGGCGGTGGTTGATGAGCTCGCCGACCGAGGAGGTGAAGAAGAGGTCGCCGGTGGAGAAGAGGTCGCCGATGGCCCGGCGACGCGAGATTGACGTGGCCACACGAGGAGGCGCAGCAATGCGGGCGAGCGCTGGGAATGATCCGAGTCGAGCAGAAGAATCAGTCCGGCGAAGTTGGAGTAATCATAGCTCTGATACCATGTTAAAAGACATAGAGAAGGAGAGAGAGAATAGTGTTGAAGGAGAAATATGATTCATTGCATTGTTCAATTGTTAAGATCTCCCTTTTATAATGAGGAGTCCATAGTACAAGATGATATGTAATTAAATTCTCTTTAATAGAGAATCGTTTTTCATGGTAATGTGTAAATCAAATCATAATTATAAAATATATGCTAGAAATGATGATTTTTCAAAAGAAATATTTTTGGTGTATTGTAGTCATGTAATAATACAAAGATTCATCATTTACGTAATTCCTTTATTAACATCGTCTCCTTTCTCGGCTTTGACGTTTCTCCAGACTCTTATCATATTTTCCTAGAGCTCGCCGACGGCGGCGTCCTCTCTCGATGAACCCGTGATCCGATCCTACACGCGCCAGATTCTTCTCGGATTCTGTTACGTCCATTCCAACGGCATCGCCCACTGCGACATCAAGGGACAGAACGTCCTCATTGGCTCCGGCGGCCGCATCAAGCTCGGTGACTTCGGCTGATGGGTACGCCGGCATACATGGTGCCGGAGGTGGTGCGCGGAGAGGAGCAGGGGTTCGCCAGCGACGTATGGTCACTGGGCTTCACGGTCGTCGAGATGGCCTCCGGTAAATCTCCATGGTCGGAGACTGCTGATCCCATTTCGGTGGCTCGCAGACTCGGCATCTCGTCTGGGATACAGCCCCTGCCGGAATGGGTTTCCGCTGAAGGCAAGGACTTCTTGTCCAAATGTTTCCGGCGAGATCCTATGAAGCGATGGACGGCGGAGCAGCTCTTGGGCCACCCTTTTGTCGCGTCAGCCGATGAGAATCCTCTCCTCCCATGTTCTAGCTCCAAGCAGAAGGAGCGGATCTCGCCGAAGAGCATACTGGAGCTTGGCTTGTGGGATTCAGGAGCAGAGGAGGTGGAGGATCAAGTCTCAGCTTTTTCACCGGAGAAGAGAATCCGAGAGCTGGATACGGCGCCGTCGAACTGGGAATGGGATGCTTCCTGGGTCCTCGCTAGGGGCGCGGTCGCCGACGGCGAAGGCAGCGGGAGGATGTCAGACTAGAATGGCAAAGTGAAAAACAGAGCCTCCGGCGATGAATCGATCGAAATTGAGGAACCTGTAAGAGAGCATGTGGTTCCCAGTAGTAATTTCTTCAGTGATGATATGGAAAATATTACAAATCTAAAATTATTAATTGCAACTTATGATTTTTTTTTTATTTTTTTTTTGCAACTTATGATTATTTCTTCATTTTATGTTTTCTATTTTTTTAATTACTTTTAATTTTAAATTATAACAAACATAAATATTTCAAATTTTTAAACTAGGAAAATTACTAGTATGTCCCTGCAGTGTGAGATAACTATGAAGTTGGCTCAAGATTTTTTAAATTACTCTTTATAAAAAGAGTTTTTCAAATTATTAGAATAAAAAAATTGTTTAAATTATTTCAATTAAGTTTTTATAGTTTTAAATTGAAAATTTCATATTGCTTGAACTTTTAAATACATTTTTTCTTAGATTTTCTAAATTCTAAGAATTATTTTAACAAATGTTTGCTTAAAAAGGACCAATGGCACTTTAGTCATAAAAAAATTAAAAATAGAGGGCAAATTGTACATAATTTTTTCTTTTCATTTAATTTAATAGTGATATTAAATAAAATAGAGGGCACTTTTGTTTCCCTCCCTTTTCCTCTTGGTTGTGATGAATTACTCCTTTTAAAGTAATGAGTGACGAGGTGCTAGTTTCTCGCCTAGGAGATCTTCTCGATTTTCTTTGCACAATGTCAAATAGTAAAATGGGCTTTTTGGGCCTAAAAGAATTACTCTTTTTAAGGTACAGTTTATTTGATCCTTATTGCACGGCCTGTTCTTTTACGCAATGAGCCCAACCCTAAACACTAAGATCCACCTTTCCAAATTTCCACCAAATTTCTCCCAACAATATGATTGGGGTAAGCTTCGATTTTGACTTCTCATCATTAGCTACCAATTAAAATCAATGCCCCAAAGTTAATTCCTTGCAAACAATTTCTCACTCGATTCTCACATCACAATTGTCCTTCACTCACTAAATATCACTCGTAGAAAGTATGGCCATAAAGCACTTTTAATCAATTGTCTTCTTAATGTAAAAAATTTACCTAGCATCTAGATTATCACAAATGAGTCTTTCAACCAAAGACCAACAGAGCAAAATCTTCTAAAGTTGAGGTGACGTCAGGACATTTATAGCCACTAGCCCTTTGCTCACCATTAGATCTTCTAGATGAAGGGAAATGAACAGAAATCGTTATTGCTTTCAATTACAGAACATCGTAGGAAGTCACGCCATCACTACACTCACTTTATTCTGTTATAGATAGAACAAAGAAAGAGAAAGGCCTGGGATTCTCCTAAAACACTTCCATTAAAGCTCTAATCCTCTCATTTCATCAAGAAGGCAGTGTGCATATGGTGGCACATGTTCTTCCACACACAACTTACGAGTCCCTGTGCTCCAGTAGGTTCTACTGTATTCTCACCATCTCATTTTTCTCATTTTACTCAAGGAATTTAGTGTTGTAAGTTTGTAGCATTATATATTTTGTCGACCACGTAATCTTCTTTCAATCACTCTAATTCCACATAAAAAGTTTGATTCCGCTCCTCTTTATGTTAATGCTATCTTCCTCAGCCCTACAATCTTTAAGTTAATTTTTCACATAAACGTAAAATGCTTATTGTTCAAATGAATCTGCAAATAATCAAAGTAGCTTTTTATGAGAATAAAATACTTACAAGATACCAGCATACTAAGTGACACATTCCTATTTTTTCACATACAAATATAAAAGAGAATTCAGCAAGCTTTAAAACAGAAAGAACTTAATTGACGGGTGAAAACACAAAAACTCATTGGGACGTGAAGTCAAGAAGGAGCGTCAACTCGAAATTGAATCGAAATCAACATCACTTTCATTCAAGTTGGCATTGACTCGATTATTTTGAGATTACAAAAGAATCGCAATCCAACTCAAAATTGGTAGATAGAAGTTCCCAATACAAACTTGAAACCTATACATAAATTCAAGTCTTGGAACTCAAAGAAACAATGCAAAATTCAAATACGATGAAAATAAATGAATTTCTGGTATCAAATAAGTGAATGCCACCTGTAGAATCTCAACCTTGACAACTCAAATATAATGCATTCATTAATAGTAACACGTCTAAAGAGCTTGGAGCTTTTTCTAATCCAGCAGAGAGGAAGCTTGCTTGAAACCAGAGAGTTTCAGGTTTGAATTTATGCCACTATAAATCTCAATTAAGATGGGAGAATTGTGATATTTGTCGGGAAAAAAAAAACACATTTGAAGGAGGTAACATTTTTTTTTTCTAATGCTCAGAAAAGAGATTTTTTAGATAGCCTACCAAACATCAATTGATTTGCATTTCTATAATAATCTTCCAAACTTTTCATAAGAAAAGACATTCCACTTTTTATCTTTCAAGAGCAAAAGCAATAATAATAATAATTAGGATAAATTTCATCCGGGACCTTTTGGTTAAAAAGGTATTTTAAATTGATCTCAATTTTTTAAAAACCTCCATTTAAGTCTTTGAGGTTGTGAAAGTGCTACAGTTTTAATCTCTCTTTCAAAATTTCATCATTTTCACTATTTTTTTATTAAAAACTTAAAGTTTTATTATTTTTTGACTAATTTAAATTATATATATATATATATTTTAAAGGACTATTACAAATCTCTATTTTCATCGTTTCTTTAAAATTTAATTTCTTGCTTCTTTCTTTCTTCGCACAAAAAATGTAAAATAATATATATAAATATTTATATTTTAAAATTATATTTTAAAAATTATAAAGTTAACAACTAAAAATAATCTTATAGTATACTACAAAAAAATTAACAATTAGATTTTAATTGAGACAAAAACTATAAAATTTTTGTTCTTGTATATGAGAGTCATAACATAATTTACCTTATTGGAATGCGACATCATGGTGAATGAAGAGATTCGATGATAATAAATAAAGAAGAAAAAAAAAGCAAAGAAGGCCGAGAAGACTATCAGGGACACGAGCTAAGGCTCTGTTTGATAATAAGAAAAAAAAAGAAAATTTGGTTGGAATTTATAGTAATTTTTAAAAAATGTGTATGATGTGAAATAAAGTAAGTTTGTTATATTAAAAAATATGTATGATGTGAAATAAAATTGATTGATTTATTGAGAATTGTGTTGGATGTGAAATAAAGTGATTGTTTAATGTTGAAATTTGTGTGAGATAAGATATAAAATAATTTTTAAATTTTTTTAAAAATAAATTTAAGATTTTGACCATGGGTAATTTTAGCCATGATTTTTAGTCTATTGCCAAACAGGGCCTAAATGTTCAGAAAATATATAGAAGAAGTTGAAAACTTACTGAAGTGAAAAATGACATAAATTAGCTCAATTGAAGGAGAGAGAAAGTCGAGATTTGCATTATTTGAGATGCATCTAGATGATTGTTGGTAATGATAGTCATCTGTGTGAAAGAAGTTTTAAGATGAAGACTGGTTAGGTTTGTGTTTGATGTGATGCTTATTGAGTTGTGTAACTTTTTGGTGGCATTGATGCAGTGGTGGCTTAAAAGACTTTTTAATAAGATATTTGAGACTCTGATGAGTGTTAAGTGGAGGGAGAGTGCTATGCAGTTCTTATTTTTGAGTATAAAGTGGATATAGTGAGATATTTACTTAATACTTAAGAGATCAAGCTTATTAGAGAGAAGTGGCATTAAAAATAATAATTATTAGGATAAATTGCATCCGGGCCCTTGAGGCCAGATGTGTATTACAAATTGGTCTTAATGTGTGTTGCAAATTGTGTCAAGTCTCTCATACCTTCATTCGACAATTTCTCCTTAAAAACAATATGCCTGTCTTCATTTACAACTTCTCCTATCATTAACGATAAATTATAAATTTGTTACCCATCACGATAACTTTTCCAAAACAATTCAACTTTTTTAATGACAACTTTTAGCTACAATTTGTCGAGCATATAAAACTTCGTTCAATAACACTTTTTATTACAACTATATAACATAATACTGTTTCCAACAACATAACAATACCAAATAGAGGCTGAAGCTTAAATACTCTATTAAATCAGTGAGCATAAGCATTGATTGACACTAATAAACTCAATATCAAACACTAATTTCACAAATAATTATGCCACTCATTATCTTGACCTCCACTCTAGTAGGTACTTATCAACAATGATTGACCCCAAATCTAGTTTTCTCTTGTATGTACTCACTAGCTTATCATCTTCGTTTTTTTTTTCTGATTTCTCTGGATTCCTCATTTCCTCACCAACCAATTTTATTTCGTAATGACAAACCACATTGATTCCCAACCAGTACATAACATCTATCAAGTCCTCTTTGTTTGCCATTAAAGTGCCAATGAACAAACTATCAAAGCTAATTTTATTTTATCTACTAACTACCTTATCAGTTCCCATCTATTAAAATGCAAGACCTTAGCTTATTTCTGGAGGTCGATATGGCAACTTGCAAGGGATGCCATCATCCTTGCCAAATCGACACTACTCCCAAGATTCGACACATGATGTGTGGCAAATAGGGAATGTAAAGCCTTCTTCCTCTAGAGGCTTAGAGCACTTTGCACGAACAACCAATAAAATTTGGCATATGCAATTATACTATTTGACTCATAGCATGGAACAATAAAAGTTTTGAGTTTTAAACTATGGGACATCAACTGAAAGCTTTGCAGAGTTAAAATGAGCACAAACAATATGAACCTCAACCAAAAAGAAAGTACTCCAGAAATAATGTAGAGGAAGAATGAATCAAATGCATGCAGTAAAATATGTTAATCATTCTGAAGTAGTCAAACATAACACAAGAATGTTTCATAATCCCAGGGATCCAATTGCAAGCAATTAAATAAACAGAGATGAAAAACGGCAGGCTTGTGATCAAATGCAAATTTAATATGCCATGTTTTCCATTGTTTTGTACACATGAAGTCATTTAACCTTCAAGGTTAATATGTGCTGCTTTGACTGAAGCATGCTAGAGTAACATGAGGTATAATGGAGCATGATATTTACCGGACAGCATCCATGAAGAAGTTCCATTTTAGAATGCGCAATGACTTCCTTGCTACTGAAATGGATTTCAATTATGTACTGTTCCAATAAATTCCACCTGCATATAGTTAATAACACAAAGGCTAACTACAAGGTCTCCAGCAACATTGCTCGGATTTTTGCTCTGAGATCATTAGGAATTTCAGCAGACTCTGAAGATGGTCTACTGTCTGAAGCCAGTATATCTTTATCCTCCCCAGGACCTGGAAAGCTTTCTAGTGGCCCTTCAGAATGATCTATGTCAACTTGCTTTTCAAGAGAACGATGCTTCCTTCTGTGCTTATCAGACATCCTTTTATCATCCTCCTCTTTGGATGAGGAATCACAATTATGATGTTCAGAAGTCTTTCTGTGCCTGTGCTCATCTCCTGAAGAACTGCGGTGTTTGTTATGATGTCTGGCATCATGATGTTTGGAAGAGGAATGGCTTTTCCTATGCTTTTGCTCATCTCTATGGCGTGAAGAGTAATGTTTCTTCCTAGTGTGCTTATGATGATCTTCATCTGAGTCTTCATAGTGGCCCCTCGAACTTGAACGGCGTTTCTTTCTAGCTTCATACTTCACACCAGAGACCTCAGCATCAAAAGGCACAGAGCTTCCTTCTCTTTCTTTGGTATTAGCATCAGAATCTGTGCGCATCTGCAGAGAGCCAGCAGCAGAAGGCTCCATATGTTCATCATGGCTGCTTACTGAGTTTGCCAATTCACTTATACCATAACTGCCACTCTTTAATAAAGCTGCAAACATCTTAGCTCGCTTCAACCTCTCAGCCTTCAGCTTCTGATCTTTGGACAGGCCAGCCTCAGAGGAATCAGCTTCCCTGGATGCTGCAAGTGCTACAGTTTTTGCTATAACTGTAGCAACTGAGACATCACTAGCTGTGCTGTGATCCTTTTTATTTGATTGGGAAGTGGAAGCAGATAAACTAACAGGTGCCGGTATACCAAAAATGCCATTGGAAGCAAGTTTTAAGCTACTGCCCTGTAGACTACCAATACTGGAGGTTCGCCCATCATTATCTCTTGACATGTCCAGCGAGGCACTGGCCGGACCCCTGCCTCTGGTTGCAGCTAGAACTATAGCAGTAGCTTCCTCTGCAGTAGCTCCAGAATTTCTTGATGAGTGTCTGTCATCCACTGGCTTCTTTTGAAGTGTATTTCCAGGACTTACACCTCTAGTAGCTGCCAAGACAACAGCAGCTGCTTCATCAGCACTTAATCCAGACTGTTTAAGTACTGAATGTTGATCCTGTGAATCTTTCTTTTGCCCACCTAAAACCATCTTAAACTTCTCCTTCCTTTGAGGGTCATAGAAGCCCCCTTCTGAAACATCTGCCGTATCTGTTTCATTTATCTTGGGATCTCTAACACGACCTTCAGACTTTTTTTTACTTGTTCCATAGTTCTCTGCATCATGTTTCTGATCAGAAAAGTTCTTACCGTGTAGCTTCAGCTGTAAAAGGAAATAGAAACATGATTTCCGGAGTAAATGAAGCTACAATCATGATTACTCGAGCAACAAGAAGAAACTTGGTCACTATCCAGAGATAAAATTGTTCAATTTTTAGTGAAGAAATTTTTTTAAATGAAATTGATGATAAAAACGACAAGTTTAAGAGAACATATAATTTCAAGTTTGCTGTTTACTTTTCTTCCTTTTCTCTAGCAAGATAATTATGGAAAATCAATTGTTAAATTCCTTTCCATTCTAAGTCCATAATAATACTTACTTGCAAGAAATAGTTCAATTTAGCTTTCCAGGCAAAAAACAAATATCCTACGTCAACGTTCAGTACAAGCAGAAAAAGATATATAACATGTTATTAACAATAGATCAGCTATAAACATAAATGCAAAACTTGTAAACTATAGGGAGTACTGCTTGAGCAATTTCATATCCCTAAAAACCAAGCAGTAAAACATTGCAATCGAGCTCTGAGAAGAAGAGTATTTACCTCATGAGCTTCTTCAAGAATCTTTAAATAATAGGAATGGTACAGGTTGCCTGGAAGAAGAAAAGGAAACCTTCCAATGCTCTTATCTTGCTCAATTAGTACAGCTTCAAATTGTTTTCCATTTCTGACAATGAATTCAACTATTTTTTCAATCGTTCTTTTCATAAGAGATGGAGGATCTATTATTGATGGCTTCAGATCAGCTCTTTCTTTCTGAAAATTTTGGGAATTCCCAATTGCAACTGAATGAGTACTATCTCCCTCCTTTTTGTTCACACCAACAATAGAAGCAGAATTTCCAGGGCAGCTTTTCTTGATTAACAAAGGCTTTTCTTTCGTGCCAGCAGAAGACTTTTCTTTCATGCCAGCAACAAAAGGACGTTTGATAACTTCCTTATTTCCAAAAGCCACTGTAGAAGGCTCTACTTTTTCTGCATTAAGTGAAACTTGTGCAACCACAACAGCAGCTGAATTGTAGAGCTCTGTTCCTTTAGTCTCAGCTTGAAAAGATGCATCATCCTCCTCTGCAGTACCATATACAGATCCTAGCAGTGATAATGCACCACCCTCATGAGCAAGGCTGTCACGTTTCTTATCATCTTCTCTTTTATTAGCAATACAATCACTTTTCAAAAGATGTGGGTGATCAACAAGGTATCGAAAGTAAGAATGCAGATGGTTGTCTGGCATTAAGAACCCAAATGTCGGGTTGTCTCCTTGTTTAACCCTCAGGACAATCTCTGATTGCCCTCCATGCTCACTAACAAATATGGCAGTCTTTGCCATTATCTGGTGCAACTTCTCAGTAGGAGGCTGCCAAAAGAAAATAACATACATCCAACTCAATAATGCATTCGTAGAGACTAACTAAAACTAAAATGCACTAAAAAGAACTGGTAAAAATCAACAAAGTTAATTTTATTCTCAAATCAGAAAACTCAAAAAGCAAGCTTATCGCATTTCTACAAATACGGTAGCATATAGCTCATAATATTCCAATCCCACCTGCCTAGTCCTTACGCCATGATACATCTTAAGGACACATTGCCTATGAATGACAACCATAGTAAAACTTCATCACTGCTCCACGCATCTGTAACTTAAACACATGTAAGCTTTGGAGATAAATTTGCATCTTTGAACAGCTATTGCTTTGCCAACTGGGAAGAAGCTAATAAAATATACAAACATTTCTTATCGTTATCTTGAGAAATATTTGTGCACTGAAAATGATGATAATACCAGCGTAGACTTACTAGGTGGCTAAGCAAACTTTCAGGCACTGTGAATGGTGGATTGAAAACAGAACAGTACTCTGCAGATTCAGAATTGACCTGCCAAACTGACTTATTGTTGTCCCCATATGAGAAAGGAACAGCCTGGTAAGTGGCAGAATCTGTTGCATTTGTTTTTTTCCTTACCTCTGCATTAGCAATAAGATGGTGTCAATCAAGGAAGTGGCTGTGAAGTCAAAAAATTCAAACACGACATCTTCCTTGTAAACAAGAAAGATAACAAGGGTACATAGAAGTTCCTTACTTGAAACTGTGAGAGATGCTCATGAAGTAAATAAACCACCCTTTCCTGCAAACTTAGAAATTGAAGTGCAAAATTATCTAATTAAGATTAGACTAACTCCATAGGTTCACACACCAAGTTTCAGTAAAAGTTAGAAACAAAAACAAAAATAAATGAAGGTAACATGTTTTAGACTGCCGTTCCCTTTTGAACACTTAAAACTGCAACATTATATTAGCAGGAGTAGGAACACTAGTAAAAAAATTCCCATTATACAATAGATTGAAACCAAAATAAGCTTTCAAATAACAAAAAGATCAATGAAATAACATAAGGAATCCACCTATGATAACCTCATCACTCTTGATTTCTCATCCACAATTAATTGCCAGTAAGAATTTTTTCCATGAAGTGATAAGGTAAAATTCGGAATCCTTAATCTTCTCCTCCTTTTCGCTCTAATTAAAGGATTTATTTCATCCTATGAGAAGAAAAACTAGAATGGTTTAATCGCAAAAAGGCCTCATCTATCCCGAATTTTTTCACTCTTGCATTATCTCCAGGAAATTTATAACTCCAAAAAAGGATAAAAAATCTTTGAAAAGCAAAAGAAGTCGCCATAGACAATGATAGAAACAACATTAAAGAGAAACGAAACAAATAGTATGCGAACAAAGAAATAAAAAGATCTGAGTAAAAGGGTAAAGAACTCCCTAATAATAGATCAAGACGGAACGGACCTGAATCCAGCCCCTCTTCCTCATCGCCGGAAGGAGGCAAATCTTGATACCGCTCATGGTCCAGCTCAACCAACGAGATACCGTCACAGGCATCTTCCAGGTGGCGCTGCCTCCTTAAGGGCCCAGTCGGTCGGGGCGGGATCCGGTCGAGGAGATGGCGGACATCGTAGCGGTCGATGAGGAGCGCAGCGTCGTGGTTCCATGCGACCAGCGCCTCGCGGGAGTTGACGAAGGCCGCTGTTGCGTCGTCGTCAAAAAGCAGGGCGTGTCGTCCCTCCACTTCCAGATCCATAGTCCACCTGATTTTCTTCTTTCGAGAGGCCTCGATCGAACTAACGAGAAGAAAACAAAGGAAACCCTAGATTTCGCCGAGGAGCAGCGTGGCAAAAATGGGTTGAATGGCGGCGTCACGTTTTGGAGACTCGCAAGTCGCACCCCTCCGCCTGCGCAAGCATTGTAAATATACATTTATTTATAAATAAAAAGTAAATTGCATTTGGGACCCTAAGTTTGAAACTACATTGCAAAATAATCCCAACTTTTCGAAAACCTCAAAATCAGCCCCTGAGCTTGTTTTTGCGCTGCCACTTAGTCCATCGTTTAAGATTCCAATATTTTTAAGGTTTCTTTAGACATTAACGGTTATCTTCGATCACATTTACATTTTTTTTCTAATATGATTTTTTGAATTGATTAAAATACCCCTAAGATTCTCTCCTTCATCCTCTCGTCAGCGCAAGCAGTGCTGCGGTTGCTGCGCGCTGCCTGTCGAGCACGCAGGCCATGAGCAGTGGCTGATCGTCGGCGCAACGACCCCCCATGGCCCGCCCGTGTGTGGCAGTTGTGGTGTGGCTTGCTTGTGCACAAACAATGTCGCAGGCGTTGGTCCTGCCCGTGGAGTGTAGGACGGTCGTGCCGCAGGAGCAAAATGGCTACCACGCATGGCTTGCGTACTCGCGTGGCCTGCGCTGGATGGACCGTACAATAGAGGAGGCTGGTGATCGCATTTACAACTTGTGAAGAGAGAGAAAATAAAAAATAAATTCTATTAAAAAAAAATAGCAAAATGGTCATTTTTCATCAGTTTTAATAGCAACATAGTGGCCGGACCTATTTCAAGGCATTTCAAAAGTTGGTACCCATTTAGAGACCTATTTCATGGCATTTCAAAAGTTGGTACACATTTACAACAACTTTTCAATCTCGGGGATCAAATACAATGTACATTAAAAAAATTTACATACTTATCTATACTATATATAAAGGACTTTGAGCCGCTAAAAATATTTGTCTTTTTTTTAAAATATTTCACTGCCGTTCATCTTCATATTAGGCGGTTGCCAACTATTCAATTGCATTTATCATGTGTTACAGACAGCTGCCTAATAGTGCAATCACCAATACTGCAGTTTTCTGTGCAATCCTAACATGCAGAATGCCGCGTGTTATCATCACTTAGATTTTCAACTATTCCCTGGAAAAATTTGCCTACATCATCGCTCTGTCTCCGTGCAAATCTTTTGCACTCCCTCCGCAGTCGATTTTGCTCAAAATAAGTTACGTGCTCTTATAAGCTAGCTCTATTTCCTTTTGAAATTTGTCGCCGGTCGATGATGGCATTTGTCTTCACCTGCAGCCAATCGGCCTTCGCCCTTTGCTTATTATGATTGAGCCCTAGGTTTCTGTTGACTGTTGGCTTTCACCCCTCGTACGTAGCTCATCGGTTGCTGCCCTTTGCCGCCATAGTGTCGATCATCCGGTATGTTCTTTGCTCATCCTCTTCCTCTTCTGTTACTGCTTTTTTCTTCTTATCTTCCTGCCCTTATGTGCAGCTAATCGGTCTTCGCCTTTTGCCTATTATGATTAAGCCCTAGGTTTCTGTTGCCTACTGGCCTTCTCCCCTCAAACGTAGCTCATCGGCCGCTGCCCCTCGACCATCGTATTGTTGCCCATCTTGTATGTTCTTTGAAAGCTTTTCTCATTTTCCTGTATTTCACTTCTTTTCATTAGAATTAGAATAGAACACGAGTTTTACAAGAGAAAGACATTGAGCATTGCTTAGCTTTATTTTCTGCTTTAGAAGGAACTTAATACAAAATCCGGTTCTCTTTGTTAGTGAATGAGGTTGGTATGATTTTTTACATTAGATAGGTTGTAGATAGCTTCATGATGATCAAACCCAAAAAAGATTGAGTTCATGGGTTCTAGAAGGGCCGTCTCAGTGGTGAAAAAGCTAACGATAATAAGGCACAAGAAACTATATGATTCTAGCATTCTACATTGAATGAGAATGTAACGAATTCTCCAACAAAGAGGAGTCAAACATTAGAAGAAAATATTATTATAAGATAATAAAAATATAGTTCCACCAGCACCCCCGTCTCTTCCACCGGCACCCCCATCACCTCTTCCTCAAACACTGCCGTACTCGGAGCTCCCATCGGCACCCCTGTCTCCATTTGTATTTAGGTCCATTAAAGTTATTCTTGTACTTTACTATTGTTGGCTTCAAATTTTTCTACAAACTTTGAATAGTATAAGACTAAGACTGATAGGATCAAGATTCAAAAGGATACCCTTCAGTCACCATAGTGTCGCATATCTGATATGTTTTTCGCTCATCCTCCTCTTTTTTTGTTACTGTTTCTTTTTTTTTTTCCTGCCCTTATGAACAGTGTCAGGTGCCTTCTCCTCCTGTTTGTGTCACCCTTCTACTTTTGGTAAATAAATATATTTTGGTACTGAATATGTAGCCTTTTTCTTCTTCTTCTTCTTCTTCTTCCTGTAGCAATCTCCTATTTTTGTTAAATGAATATATATATTGATGCATATACAGTAATTTTATAGCAGCGCGCTTCATTAAATATTTTGCTATAGAAGTCTGATTGCAAGCAGGTTTTCAGAACCGGACCCGACCGGCTGGTTCGACCGGCTCAACCTGGAACCGGCTCAAGGTCCGGTCTGATTCAATATTAGAACTGAAATCAAGTAAAAATCAGATTGGACTGGTAAAAATCGGGTTAAACCGGTAAAAACCGGTCCAACCGTCAAACCGGACAAACCGGAATTATTATTTGAGCTTCTTATTTTATTTTTATACATTAATATTTGAGCATTAATATTTTAATATTGATACTATATTTTGAATAATAATTATTTTATATAATAGATGTTTAGCTAATTTATTATTTTTTTTATCATGAATTTATTTCGAATTGTTATAAAAGAGACAAAGTATTTTGAATGACAAATTGACAAGAAAAGCAATTATATTTATTTTGTTTTGTAATTTTAAATTTTTTATACATTTCTTGTAGTAGTAATTTTTTTAAATTGGTTGTACTATTTTTTTCAAAATATTTTTTATCATATTTTAAAAATTAATTTCACATTTAGAAAATTTATATTTAATTATAATGTAATTATTAAGTCATCCGGTTGAATCACGGTTCAATTAGTTGAACCGATAAAATCATGAACCGGTCGATTGACCGGTTCGATCTTCGGTCCGATTCTGAAAATCTTGATTGCAAGTACTATAGATAATAGCTATAGAATTTTGGCAAGAGCAATCAGAGTTCTGTCTCCTCTG
>JAEMOT010003207.1:38734-116053 GCA_019297695.1 Apostasia ramifera | reverse complement strand
ATTTGAATAGAAATATTTTTTTATTAAAAATTATGAATGATGTGAAATAAAGTTAATTATTATATTGAGATATGTGAGATATGTGATATAAAGTTAGTTATTATGTTGAAATATATGAGGGATGTGATATAAGTTAGTTATTATTTTAGTAATATATGTAGAATGTAAAATAAATTAATTTTTAATATTAAATTTTATGTATGATATAATATGTCAACTTAAAATTAAATCAAGTTAATTTTTAACTTCAAAACAAATATAACCTAAGTGATTCTTCCTCTATTTGTTTGTTATGTTTTATTAATATAATTCTAATAATAATTTCATTATTAGTTCGGATGCCTTATTTATAATGCAATGCCTCGGGGACCAAATGCAATTTACCTTAAAAAAATTTATATACTTATATAAATAAATAGATAAGCGAATTTACGTAAGTTACATGTTTTGTGTATTGCATGCATAATTAATTTACTCCTAAAAAAAATTAGGGTCTGATTAGGTACACGGACATTTTGAAAAAAAAAATTATTTTATTAATATTTTAAATTTATTATAAATTTTCATAATTTTATTCCATATCTTATATAATTCTCGTTATTAAAATAATTTTTTCTCATTAAATTTATATAAAATTAAATATTTTCTCTCATATATCTAAAAATTTGAATCGAGTCAGGCATGACTCAAGCTTAACTCGTCTCAATTTAATTAAATTTTGAGTTTGCTTGAATTTTGATCGAGCTAATTAATTTCTTTTAAAAATTGCTTTTATTAAAAAAAGTATTTCTATTTGAATTTAAAATTAAATTAATTATACTCACAAATTTACCTAATAAAATTTTTAATTTTTAAGTACAAAATATGTAAAAAAAATTATAATTAATACAAATTTATACATAAATAATAAATAATTATAATAGATAAATATATTAATTATATTTAAAAATAATAAAGATTGAGTCAAATTAACGTGATCTAAATATAACTTTTAATTTAGGGGGCATTTAATTCGTTGTTATTTTAATATTATGTTATGTAATTTAGATGTAATTTTTTTACTAATAATTTTATAATTTAATAAAAAATTATTTATAAATATTATTAAATTAAATAATTATTTTTTTTAATAATATAATATAATATTAAAATAACATTAAATCAAACTCCCCCTATGAACTTGAGACAAATTTGATTTGGGTAGAATACGAATCCGATCGTTTCGAGCCAAACTGCGACTGCCGTCTATTTTATCTCCAAGCCGGAGTGGGTTGGTGGCTTAGCGTGTAAGGAGAGGGAATCGTCGAAGAATGTTTTTGAGCTCTGGCTTTACGATTCCGGCGAACACCCCAATACAGAAAATCGGGAGGAGGATTTGTGTGTCTGCAGCGCACGCGTCATCGAGTAACAGCAGCCCTAGAATTCATACAGAGCAACTGAGATCCCAAATCGACCAGCTTCACGCAGAGGCGGAGATCACCAGGTCAAAAGGTCCTCCAGTTTCTTTCAATTCCATTTGCACGTTCATTGGTAGAAATAGGCATGTAGTTTCTCCCTCGTTTGCTAGCTTGTAATTAGGTATATGTGAATTACAGAAGATACTTTCTACTTTAGGTCATTTTAAGATGCTAATATTGATCAAACCAAAATGACAGTGCCAAAGAAGCTAAATTTTAAGGCGTGCTTGTAGAAAATCGCTGCATCTGGGTCGAATTTCTTGATTTATACTAAAAACATTCTATTCCGCCATGGATTCCGTGTTTTGCTTGAAGGAGATTTAATTAGTTGCATTGACTTAAATCAGCCAGCAAATGTAGTCAGTCCTTGATAATGAATTCCTAGACTGAACTTTCTCTTTAATGAAGTGGAATTAATCTCGTTTTGCCTTGTCCTCTTATAAAAAAAGTCATAGGTTATTCCTTATAGTTTTCTGCTACGTTTTTTTTTGTCTTGCTTTTCTTCTCTTCACATGGGAAGTATCCGATAATTTAACTCTTTTTATTGGAGTTTTTATTAGCATACGATTTATATATCTAAATCATCTTAGTTAACTCTCTCTAAACTTATTCTCAATTGAGGCTACTCCAATTTTCTTATAGATGTACTCATTTTTTAGTTTGTATTTTTGCGTATACTCATTCATCTACTTTATATTTTTATCTCTATAATATTTATTTTATTTATATATTTTTACTTTGTAAGTTTGCATTTAGTATCATATAGCATTGTTGGTCTTACTCCTATAATAGCAACAACAACAATCAAGTCTTTATCCCATTAGATGAGGTTAGCCAGACGAATTCTTTATTTCTATTACATTCTATTAAATAACAATTTTTTATTTAGCTTAAAGTATGTGACATTGATGTTTATCTTTAAATTTGAGTGAGAATTTCTTATTACATAGCACATCTTGAAAGACAAGATAATGGACATAAATATAGAGTAGGAGCAATATTATTGATGCCTTATACTAATAATAGAGATTCATTAACAATTGTGACATTAGTATGACAATGAGGTTTTTTGAGGTGAGCAAACTTGGAAATCTTACTAAACATATTCTAGAGACACAAAAGCCAAGAATCCTAGGCCTAGGGCTAGTAGTATGAGAGAGTCTAAGTGTAAAAGTTTTTCTCTAGTCCAAGGAGGTTAAAGACAGAGAGGTAACTCTTTGAGAAGCATGAAACTGAGGCAATATGGAGTACTCCTTGATAATAACAAAGATGATAGATATGGCACATAGGGTTGGCCTCCAAGAAGTCTCTCTTGTGTTGGAAGTTTATACTACATGCCATTAGCAGTGTGCGACATCTAGGAAGATATCCATATAAGTTATGATGCGTCCATCCATTTGTCCCATTTTTCCACAGAATGTACAATTATATGCCTAGATCCATGACATCCTTCTCCACATCCTTCATGTCTGTCATGTAGTCCTTTGCGTCCTTCATAGTCGGCTCTCTCTCCCCTTTTGTCCCGTCCTTGTCCAGCTTATGCAGTGAGGGTCACTTGGTTAGCAATAGGAATAGATATCGTGGAGGCGCACAACATCCTTATATACGCATTAGAGAGAGAGGGCATTGAGGTGCCTCCCAAGATCCGTATCTTGATAGGTTCATGTTTTGCATGGATAGTGTGAAAGAAAAATGATGGTAAGAAGCATGTCAGTGTGATTCTATGTGACACAAACATCAGGAGTAACTTGGAGAAGATCTTTGACATCTATCGCAAGGGATTGGAATTAACTTATATGAGCCATCATCTCTTCATCTAATTGATGGAGCTGGAATAAGTTTTCAATCACCATATATGTTTAGGAAATATCTCCAATATAATGATCCTGAGTTGTTGTCTAGGTCTTACAGCAAGAGAAGAAATATCAAAAGATACTCACCAAAGTGAGATCGACAATCTATTAGTGTTAGGATAGAAGTTTTCATTAAGCTTATCCCAGGCCACCTTATCATTCTCTAGTAGTCAAGTGTTCTAACTTTCTCTGACTAATGAACTAAATTTTTACTGCTGCATCCCACGAAACATAGTTATTCTTGTTCAACTTCTCCAAATTGGTAAGACAAGTTATGCTACAATTCTATAATATACATTCACCTTGTATATTTTAATTAGTTTAGTTAATCATTGAATGCACATGTTGCATGAAACTTTTCGCAGATTATACTTTTATCCTCTATTCTGTGCAATTTATGAGAAACGAAGTAAACCACAGGATTTTCAACCTGCTGTTGCAGCAAATAATGTAAGATCACGACTGATGAGATTGTCTGAGTCAGCTCAGAATCTTCAACAAAGGGCAGCCACAAATGTTGCATTTGGCAAGGAAAATGAGGCTAGAGATCTTCTTAAGCAAAAGAAGAATTTGATCCAAGCCTTGCAGAGGACAAAAAGGCGTCTTGAGGTGCTTGATGAACTCTCGTTGAAGATTAATGAGGTAACATTTTTGATGCTCTATAAATGCTCAATAAACCAGCCATGTGGATGTGCCATTACATCAGGACATTGAACTGCATTAAGGTTATGGACATTATGCGGCGATTTATGTATGTGGCATTATACCATTTTATGCAATACTTGATGTGGGTAAATGATCATGAAAGACCCCTACCCGGTATTACTTTGAGTTAGAAAGAAGGCATTTCAGCCTCTTTGGAAAGAAACATCGCTTTGCCCCCTAATGTATTATGTATTCTAATTACAGGCATCAAAAGAAATTGTTCACTGCTTATCTGATTAATTACTTGTTTGCTTACTAACATTGTTACCTCAAGATCTTATGATAGTATCAGCATTTTCTTGTTCTTTCTACTTTTTTGGGCCAAGAAGTGCTTTCTACTAGCACATATTTATGTTCATAAGAATTGTTTCGTTTGAATGCTAAAGCTCAAAATTCCTGATATAACATTTATTCTCATATTAAGTTGCCTGTATGTATGTTAGATATCTGCACATAGACTAAGCTTGAATACGTTATTTTGGTTATATTTCATGCATGTGCATGAAGAATGCATGCTTGTCAGTTGTATCAGAATAATATTGGCATTGATGGAACTTGGCCCATGTGTGTCGCCTTAAGAAATTTGAAAATAATGAACAATTGAAACTTGCTTCATTTTTTTTTGCTTGTTTGTGAGAAAGCTGTAACATATGAAAGTAACTTTAGATGAGCTTGTGCTACTAAGTGCTCGAGTTTGTTCCAAGATAGATATTCTGAACTTGAGCTCTAGTGGTACCTATGTCGCAGGATCTAGCTTGGTTTTCGATGAATGCTCGTCAGCTAGTAAGCAACCATCAGAAACTTGTGTTTGCCAATAATAAATACGCTTTCTATTGGAAATGTGTTCTAGGACTTCTTTGGAAATTTGAAGGCCTAGCCTAAGCTTGGGAAATTCACATTTTTAATTTCCTTGAAGAGGCTATTGTTAAATCAAGCACAACATAATGTCATATATTGCTTGGATCCAAAAAAAAAAAGATTCCATAGTTTAATTATCTTGTAGTTATTTATTTTAGATATGCCATTTATTTGAATGACACGTGACTTCATTAATAAGTACCTATTGCCATTCTGCATAGCTAATCAGATTTTATTTAGTTGAATTTCATGTAAAACTTAAGTCTCGACTAAGGCATGAGTATGATTGGTTGGTCTACTTATAATTAGGGCTGTGTACATATGCTGTTTACCTACATATGGAGTCTCAGGGAAGCCCTTGATGTCACATGGAAATAACTTTTATGAGTTTTTAGAATATAATGCTGAACCATTGTAGCTTGAATTCATACTGCATTAGTTCCAAAACTTACTTATGTTTGAAAGTCATCTTAACAAAACCATAATAACTACGTATACTTTTCAGTTGACCTAGAACATAATGACAATTAGATAGTTTCATAAATTTCTTTATCCTTTTCTAATGTAGTGTATATGATTGGTTACAGTAAATTTGCTAGTGCAAATTAGCAGATTCCGTTTACATTTTTTTTTTAAAACCTAAAGTGAAAATGACTATGGAGTACTTCCCTGTTGTAGTTTCCCTCCTAAAGAGGAAGGTGATGTGCTAGTCGAGGTCTTTTGAGAAAAGTGAAATTGAAAATCTGAGTTGGCATTGTTCGAGAGGGAGTTTCACGAGAAGATGGTTAATCGAAGGTAGTCTTCAAAGAAGTTCCCTGAACAAGGTGATCCTGAAGGTAGGTAGTTTTTTGGATAACCATCCTTTAAAAGAAAAAAGACAGATAAGCTTCACGATGAAATTCCTTTGACATGGTATTCCTTGAAGGTGTGGTCTTCAAGAAGGTTTCCCTTGAACGAAGAGATGTCCACCAGCAAAGACGTTTTCTGAAAAGGTGGTCCCTAAACAAGGCATCCTTGGGGATGGGTGATCCTTGAAAAGTCCTCCTTGAATGAAGTTGTTTGGGTAGGTGTCCTTCAAAGGAGGAGTTGCTTGAGAAGGTTCTCATTCATAGTCAAGGTGTTTGGAGTTCTCTTAAGAAAGGCACTTTTGAAGAATATGCACAATTAACTTTTTCAGATACATCAAATTTATATGATAGTTTTGTTGTGGAAAATACTACATTTGATGATGACACTTAGTTATTTGAGTCATTTTCTGCTAGTGAAGTGGCCCTAATCCCTATCTAGAAATAGGACAATGATGGGGCTGCCCCATCAATATTATTGACATTGGTATATTTAGTGATTAGTGGGTTGTAAAGAACAATCGGGTGAATTTTATCTGTTGTAGTCTTCTTGTAACAAGGAATAATGCCTGTTCTATCCACAAGAAGTCATCTACAAAGAGTGTGTGAGTCCCTCTTGTAATCCACTTGCCCCATAGGCAAAGAACTTTGGCTGTAATCCTCCAAGAAGCCTTTAGGGGAAGAACCAAGTTACTGTTATCACACTATGCTATGGAAATGTGTTCTCTAGCATAAAACATCCATGGGTTTATCATGTTATGTTTTGTGTTTGTGTGTCCTCTTTGATTGTTTTTGTTTTAAAATCCGAGAAGAGGTTTCTACTTTAGCTCTTCTCAAAGACATGGTTGAAAATTGTTTTTCGACAACTTGTTCTGTGAGCTTTTTGATGGTAAGGATGTGTATCTGAGCATGCTAAGTTGTGGTATCCATGAAGAAAACAATGGATTCAAACAAAGTTAGGATGGTCAACCTAAATGGCAACAACTAGAGCATGTGAAAGCGTCGCACGATGGAATTCATTATTTGCATGGATATATTCCTCTAATAGGTGTCTCTGGAAAGCCTATAGAAACAAAAAAGGATGAGTGGAGGCTTGACTTGAAGGCAATTTGTCACATTTGCTATTATTTGGATGATGGTGACTTCACACTGTCTCAACAGGGACTTCGACCTAATCTCTACTGTAGAAATTAGAGAGTCTCTATGAGAGGATGACAACTAGAAACAAGACTTCTCTTGTTAAGCTGAAATTTGGAGAACGAAGTTCTATTGTCTAACATCTCAATGAAGCACATGGCATTATCATACATCTCACAAGAGATAGACTCTTAAGGTGATGGATGGAAGCTGAAGCCAATCCTCTATGGTCCATTCTACATCTTACAATGAATGGGAAACCAACAAGCTTGATCTGTCGGCTGACATGAAGATATATTCAGTATTAAATGTTGAACTGCTAAATGTTTTTGAACACTACAAGCATAATGATGAATAAGTGGAAATTCTGCCACCCATCAATACTTTGGAAATAGGACAAGAGAAAGTGCTCATTAATGACAACCATTGAGCACAAGAAAACTACTATCGAATGATTAACATGTCTCAAGAGTATAATGTAAAGGGAGGAATGGCTACAAGCATCTAAGTGGTAGGAGAAGACAATCTCCAAGTTCCTACCTTTAATAGGTTCAGTAGTAGTTTCGCTAATGGGAGCACATAATCAGGAGATCAAATCAAAGTACTTAAGTAACCCATCACCATTTTAAGTACCTTGGTTCTGTAAGTACAGCCCACAAATAAACCACTGTCACTAACGAACAACTTTGCCAAAGAACTATTCTTCATAAATAAAACACTGCCACGGACGAAAATCATTGCCAAAAAACTATTTTTTTTCGAATGACTACATTTTAGAAGAGAGAAGACCTAGAAAAAGTTAGGATTAACAACCTTAGTGACACTATGATAGAGCTAGGAGAAAATGAGGAGCAATTCCTTGGGAGTACTTGGTTAGGGAACGTGTTCATTCAAGGAAGACCTCTTATGCCTACCATAATTTGTGGATTTCCCCTCATGCTTGCCTAGTCGCGCTTATATTATTTCCAATGCTCTCAATATCTCAGTGCTGCATTAAATTTTCATGTCTATAATAGAGGAAGATTGCTTGAGAAGAGACCAAACATTTGTCTATGGAATCTGAGAGAAATGTGTCTTCCAGGTTCACTACATCCACTAACTTGTTAGTGAGACAGCTATAGCAATATAAGGAAGAAAGTTTTTTTAAATTTATGTTCTACGTTTGTTTCATTCATTCCTATTACTTGTTTAGAATGTAGCCATCGTAAAACTGACTCCTCATTTAATACCCTCCTGCAAGATAGGAGTTTTGTCATCAATGAATCGCTGATGCCTATTTTTGCACCAGGATCCATGCTGGTGACAGCTTGCATTGTGTCCATACGTTGATCTGAAGCCGCATACCTTTTATTCGAAAGGCCTAAATAAGTATTCATAGACATATATTAATCAATTACAAGTTGAATAGAGTTTATGTCAAGCAAAGTGACTTTATTTCTTAAGATTATTGAGTTGAATTTGTATCGAGGTAAATTCAAGTGAGTTTCTAGTTTTAAACATAATCTACACCACCAGGCTGCAGTATCTGCAGCATTCTTTTGAGTTCTTTTCTGATTTGTTCCTTGATGAACATTTCTTGGTGAATAATTTTATGCTGTCTCATTAGAAGGTTATTGATTTCAGGCAATTTCTTTAAAAGAAACTCAGTTAATAGGAAATGTGACCTTACCTGAGATTAGCAGAGAAGATTCTTCGCTAGAAATTCGGATCATCTCTCCAAAGGTTGGTGTCGATGAAGAAACACAGGGCACTAATATCTATGATCCACAATATTCCCAACCATGTGAGGATCAAGATTCAGAGGCTTTGAAGACTGAAACAAGCTTTCCTCTTGGCCATGAGAAACTGATTAATCAGGGGGTTACGCATGGTATACAGAGTGATGAAAACATCATAAATTCAAGAGCAATTTCAACATATGATGAATTTCTGGAGCATATTGATGAACAACTTAGACAAGTAGAGTCTGATCTCTTCAATTTCATGAGATTGTCAACCATTATCTTGGAAAATAAGCAAGAGCACATGAATTCTAAAGTTCAGCAAACTCTAGAAATTTTGGATAATGTCCGCAGCATAAGAGGGAGGTGGGTCTACTTTTTGTTCATGTAAATTTTTTGACATAATGCTGTTAATGTCGGCATTGTTAGAAGGATCAGATTGACCTTTTTTGCCCAAGTTTCTCATTGAATTGAGTTCAGGCAATTTGATCTAAAATTGAAGATAGATATTTTTTGAAATTCAAAGATAGATAATTTTTAGGGAATATTACATGCATGCCACTAAAATCTAGTCATTTTATATATTTGATACCTAAATCTTTAATATCACATATTAGCCATAAAAATCATATGAAATTACAGCTCATACACAACTCATGCTATAAAGTTGTGGTATGTATGTAATAAAGATTGTAATTTTTATAATCAATATATAGTATTAAATGCTTGAGTATCGAATATGTAAATAACTAAATTTTAATGGCATGTATATAATTGTCCATTTTTAATTTCGAGTTGATTTCCCAAGATGGAATGGTGACCTTGTATTTTAAATTAAATATCCATTGTGTTGATTATACACATGGTAGGATGATTGAATCTATATGCTCTACATGCCTACTTGTATTTTAAATTCTGTTTCATACCCTCTACAATATGAGTATACACATTAGAAATCTTGTATATACACCAAAGAAAATTTAAAAATATATGCTTTAAGCATATATCAGTTGATTTCGAGTTGAATTAGTATTTTTGAGTGAATCGACTTTTAAGTTGGAATCCAAATCAATCTCGAATCAAGTAAACTTTCAGCGATCTTCGTGGGAGTTTCAGTTTCTAGACATAATGACTAGCCCTATTTCTTCTACTTAAAAAGTGGTCACTTTGTTAATGAATTCCCTTTATCAGCACTGGGGGTGTTAATATTTGAAACTCGGAACTCGCTAGGGACTTGCTTGATTTTTGAATTGACTCGAAATCAGTTTGAAATCTTTGAATCGAATCATAAGCTACAGCTTTTGGCTCAAAGTTTATTTCTTGTTGGCCCTTTCTCGCTTGAAATATAATTCGAGTTGTGTCAAAATTGCATATATGATATAAATAATTTTGACATATATATTATCCATCTTTATACAAATTGGTTTGATGATCTACCGGAGGAATAAAGTATGCTTAAGGATTATTCTCTCTAAAGACTAGGGATCAAATACCTTGGGTACAATATATGTTTATATTTTTTAGAACAATGAGCTGACTCAAATTTTGATTCAAATTTCTCATTATTATATGTTCTTGTTTTTTAGAGAGGAAAGCATTATATGTTTTTTTTTTTGAAGAAAAAGCATTATATGTTATATACAAAGAAATAATCATTCTATTGAAAATCTCTGACAAATGTATTGCCCTTTGTTTCAGAATTGCAACTTTCATGAAGAGAAGAGCAAATGAGAAAGGGCCACCAGCAAGCTGAACATTTGCAAGTTTGACCACTTATCCTCAGTATTAATAATTCTATCCTTTTTATTTTTAAGTGTAATTTATAAAATCATCTTATGATAATCATCTGCTTCCATTAGTGCTAATCATATATTTAATTTGCTTGAATTTTTGCTCAAATTGACATCAACTCTTTCAGCTTTGAGTTCAGTTACTCTTTTTGGTTGGAGGAAAAAAAATATAATTTGAAAAAAAATTATAAATTTTTTTGAAAAGTATATATGATGTGAAATAAAGTTAGTTATATTAAAAATTATGTTGAATGTTAAATAAAGTGATTAAAATTTATATAAAATGAGATATAAAAATTATTTTATTTTATTTTAGAATAAAATAAGAGTTTAGTTGATGAAAATTTTTGCCATGATTAAAATTTTCTCCGACCAAATGGGCCCTAAAGATTTAAATTTCTGTTAGCAATGAATACTCAAAATTTGTTTTGGTTTATATATAGTATTAATATTATGTATAATGTGATAATTAATTAATTATTTTGAATGACTTCAGGTGGTTCTCCTGTTCAGGAATTTTAAGTTGGCTTGAAATTTATGAGACTGAATTTGATCCAAACTCACTTGAACTTCATTCATTGCCAAATTGTTCTGAGCAGATTTGAATGCAGGGCAGATGAATTGCTGGTAAGCAGAGCTGAGCAAGCTGGTGCAACTCAGATTAGGGTTGTAAATAAGTCGACTTTGAGTGAGTTGATCTAATTTTGAGATTTTTGCTTTTTGAGGTCAAATTAAGTTTGGTTCACATAGAGTTACAGTAATTCGAGCCAAGTGATTGGTCTCTTGTAGTGAAGGAAATCGTATTTCAAGTATCAAAAGTTGCCATGTATAACAATATTATCGAATTATGTATATATAATTACCCTCTATGAACAGTTCTACATATGTTTATTATTTTGATTTGTATTTTTAGAGTTGAGCTCGAGTTGTATAGTCTTTTAGTTTCGAGCAAAAATTACAACCCCTAAATCCAATTTTTTTTGTTGCCTTTTGACGGATTGGGGGGAGGAACTCTAAATCAATGTAAATATTTCAAAGGTTTTAACCTGACTGTTTGAAGTGTTTGATAATCTGTGAATATGAAGGAAGTGTTAAATATGGAAATTATCTAAAAAAAAACTTAGAATTTTAATTTTCACCAAAAGTTTTTTTACCTATATGGTGGGGACACGACGATCGACTGTCGATTCATTTCTGGCATAATTTACCGTCGACGGTCGAGATCTAGCCACATTGCCTCGATTTGGATCGATTGACTATTAGAACAGATTTGGAAAGATGGATGCTGCGGATCACTGACTTGGTGGATTGGAAATCTTTCATTTATTCTGATTGATTAGAGATTTCATTTTGAGATGATTTTATTTCTCGATTTATTTTGTATTAGTTGTTTTTATTTTTGTGATTGTTATTTTAGGCATGTTATCTGATAGTTTCTCGTTTGTGTAAGAAATTTATTACATTATGTATTTTTCTTTATTGAATCAGTTTGTATGGAGGTCTATATAAACGCCTTCATGTTATTCTTATTTTCTAATGCTGAATGAATTTGATTTGTGTTTTCCTTGAGATTATTTGATTCTAGAATGAATCAATATCCTAAATAAGGAAGGACTTGGGCCTTGGGTGAGAATCTCTAAACTCCACCCGCTCCAACTCCTCCTCTCAGGGTTCGATTTCATTCATCTTACATCCCTCAGCATTCACCTCACCTCATTCTCGTCCACCACACCTGCTAGTTTGCGTTCTTAGATCCAACTCGCCGACTCCAATTCGACGTGATCGCGTCGTCACGTATCCACATCACCGGCGATGCACCCGTTGACTACGTCGACGCAAATACATAGCTCCGCTCGACGCCGTCGAGCGTGCCCAGTCCGCCACCCAACGCGCTGTCTCGCGTGCGCCGACTCGCCNCTGCCCGCATGCGCCCGCCCGCGCCCGCGCCGCAGCCTGCGCCCCAGCTGCTTGAGCCCTATTTTTTGGGGAAATTACGTCGTGGTCCATGGACTCTCTGACTCAGGTATGAATTTCAGCAAAACCGTTAACCTGGTTAAGTCGAATAATTTAAATTTTTTCTGCTCGCTTGTGATTTGCTCGAACTTATTTCACCTGTGTGACCTTTCATTATTGAGTGAATTTAAATTACTGTTAGTTAAATATTGTGAGATCCTGTTTCTCGTTTCTGATTTGTTGAAAACCAGATTACGCCCTAATCTGAATTGGTAATTTTTCAATTACCTTCGATCTAATTTATTTAAAATTTTGAAAGAAATCAATTTTACGGCTTTAATTAATTTCTTAGTCATTACAAAATTGTTCTATGATATTTTAACATTACTTTATGAATAATCTGCTTTATAAAATTGTTGATCTCTAAACTGTATCATCATTCATTTGTCTCGTATCACTATACTTCAACCTCCTTGTCAGTTGCCTGTTTGTCATGTTGTTTGTTTACATGAGATTTTATCTTTTATGTAAGAATCATCGACATAGTGTGCTAAAGAAAATTGAAACAGGCCATTTCTAGACTGTACAATTCTAAACCAAAAAATTCAACTAATAAACGACTGAACTGAGCTGATATTTTAAACCCTAATGAATACGAAGTGGGAACAAAATTTTTACTCCACTTAATCAAGAAAATCCAAAGATATCTGACCTTAATTCGTAATTATTGCTTTTCCTTAAACTCCATGAGAGATGGGGTTTATAAGAGATGGGGTTTAACTTCAATAATATTTCCAGCTCAATGTTGATCCCTATGATTTTTCTACCAAGACAATGTCGCATCATTTTTTTTTTCTCCATCTGGTCGTTACTGTGACTATGATTCGAGCTAGTAGCTTCTCTAACACTCGGCTATAACAGCCTCTAGCCTGTGAAGAGTCATTCAACAATCTAACAAATCACCGCATCATTCCAACATCTCCAAGTATGTGGCCGCTACTCGACGTATAATCTCGTCGAACTACATATGTTTATGTTTGTGTAAGAATCTCTTGTCAATAGTTACGAAGAAATGAAAAGAACGCTCGTACTGATCTTACATCCACCATCCACTATAATTCTGTTTAAAATATATCACTATAAGCTTCATAGTGACTGCACAGATTATAAAAATGTAGAGTAACAGATCTATTGTTATAGTATATGGATAACAAGCACTAAGAAGCTACCTGCTGAAATGTACATAATTTGCCTTTGCAGCCTAAGCCAAATCTTCTATGGAAACAAATTTTTTATCTTCTTTTCAAGCTCCTTTTTGAAATTAACACAGGATTGCTTTTCTGATTATTCTCAATGAGATCAGAAAGTGATATCTTCCCACAATTTCCAGCGTCCAGCCTATCAAACTGATCGCAGATCAGCAGGATATCCTTCTCTGCAACCTTCCCCATCTCTTTCAGCTTATACACCACAAACTCAGACTTGCTGTCGAAAGAGAGAAGATAGCATGGTAAGAAACTGTTTAGAGATCTTCTTGGGGAAAATGATAGAAAAAAGGTAAAGGAAAAAAAAAGAAATTAAAAGAAGCTAAATTTAAATGTTTACCATCAAGCAAATTATATTGATTGTAGCTTACAGTTTGACCACTTGACATGTTATAATTCAATGCAATTTTTATATTTCTGAGTATGATGGTGAAAAAATCAGGATTGTGGCCGAGAAGCATATTTTGAAAATTATGTGTGAAAGGCAAATAAGATAATTTTAGGCGCTATGCATTCGATTAACAAAGAAAAGATTGAAGTAAAAGTAAAATTAGTTTAGGAAAAAGAAAAAAGAACGATGATGAAATATCTTTTTCTTGGTTTGGTTCCCCATTGGCCATTACAAACAAAACCCATAGCTGATTTTCAAAAAAAAAAGTTTTTAAGTGTAAGAATTAATGCCTCTGAACAATTCCCCTGCAAACCCTAATCCTCTGCAACCCCCCTTGCACCTACCTCAGCATCGAGCTGGATCCATAAGATGGTGGGTCGAATAATTCCAGTGAAGAACTCAAATTGACACTAACACAAACTTCTATAACTAATTCATTGTGCATGATTCACAGGAAAGGGAGGCAGCAGCAGTATAATGATGGACATTCCCTCAGTGGTGGGCAGAAAATCCTTATCCATTGAGAAATAACTAAGGTGCTACATGCATAATCTCTTGAATAAAGCGCAAATTGGAAGTTAGATTTCCTATCTAGCCTTCTAGATTAAGAATGACATATATTGAGAGCTAATTCAATCTTAGTATAACAAGAAAACCATACTAGAGTAGGAAAATAATAGGAATTTTGGTTTTTGATTCTAGCATAGCATGCTGCTGGCCAGCTATCATGTATTAGGATTAAATATTGTCAACCTGAAAATTTGATATTCTTCATCAAGATACTGGCAAAAAAGAAAAAGAAAAGGAAAGAAAGCGAACAAGATGCAGGCCAACTACAAATCACAGGCCTCGAGTTACAATCAGGAAAATACAAAAGAACCTTTCACAGATCATGAACATTTAAGCTGTGACAAGTTATACAAGGTTGTTTGTCTCCATGCTATTCGATTTCAGTTAGTCATCTCATTAGAATGACTCAATTCAATTAGTCATATCTCCCCCTTAACCAAGAATTCTCTAAGAAGCTACCATCCAAATATCCCCAAAGGCATCCAAACTATTTATTAAAAAATGAAGATAAAGTCTGAGCATAGCTCGAACTCCGAAGTCAGTAAGGACTTCGTTAACATATCTACTAGATTCTCCAATACATTGATCTTTTCAACTAGTATATCTCCATTTGCAATGAATTCTCAAATAAAGTGATACTTGATCTCAATCTGCATGGACTTGTCATGAAATATCTGATTCTTAGTGAAACAAATTGTATTTAGACTCTCACAATTTACATTAATTTTGTCAAAAATTATATTTCTTTCTCCCTCACTGCCCCCGAGCCTCATGAAAACAAACTAATCGTAAAAAGTTTGAAACTCTAACTCCACTTTTGTCCTCTCATTCTTAATGTTAAGAGCTCTTCCCTTCTCTTATTCCCGTGCTCGCAGTAGTTATCCTAGCAAGCAAAATTGCATTTGCTCTTATTCTCCCACCAACTTTATAAAATGAATCATAAATCTACATTTCAAATTTCTTCATTATTGACAATATCTCTTCGAAAGTATATCTCCATTTGCAATAAATCTACTCACAAGTTGTTTATACTTAAAAAATCAAATTCATTCTATGTTTTATGTATTTTGTCAAATATGAATTGTTAATTTTATTATTATTATCATATTTCACATGTCGGGCCGTATCCGTATCCTACATTTTGAAAAATCGCTATCGCTATATTGTACTGTGTTATATTCATGCATTATAGATTGGAGGATTGTTAGACCAAACTACCTCTAAAACTTTCAACTTCAATGCTTAGTAAGATGAGAGATTAAACAAAACATGAATGCAGCCTCATCCGAAAAAGACTTCGGTAATCTTGCAGTAAAGAGCATACATCTTGCTCTTTCGAGGAAATTCTTGTTATATTACTCAGCAAAGTACATTTAATTATGGCATATTGACAAAGCATAGTGGTGAATAATTTCTTCTTCCTTGTAGTATTTACTGAACTCTCTCAAACCTCCAAATCATTATCAATTCGTAGCCTCTCAAAGGTCTTAAAAACATCTGAATTCTACTTTGAAAAGTAGGGTCAAACCTTCCTAAAGCAATCATCAATGGAGGTCAACATATAGCCAAGTCCATCTATTGATGCAACGCTAAACGATCCCCACAAATCTAAGTGAATGCAGTTGAGCATGTTCAACGAATGAACTGCTTGGTCAAAGGTAGCATGTTTCTACTTGTTGACACACATTTCTTACAGAAGTCCAATTTTTTAGTGTGCTTTCCACAAAGGAGTCTGAAATTATTCAAAGAAGCTAAACCTGGTTATGTGACCCGAGCCAAAAATGCCAAATCTTCAATCAATTTTTGATAAATGAATTAAATATTATATGCCACTCCTCTTATCTTAGAAGCAACCATCTCCTAGAAGATTACTATTTATCAAAATCATAGCACCATGAGAAATTTGAGCTCCCCCTTCACTAGTAAATGGAAAACCTCACGTTCAGAGTAATTAAAGAAATAAGACTACATATAAGTTGACAGACATGTCTTACCTCTAAAAGTGTTCAAACAACATTATGAAATATTAAGATTTTTACAATTTTAATTCTTATAACCTTGCAAGATTCATCGTTAACCATTAGGATAACACCCATAAAAACTGATTGATAAGTCAAAAATCATTCTCTATTAGGCATCATGCGGAAAGAATATATTGTGTCAAGTATCCAATATGAAATAAACCCTACACCCTCTTCTGTGACACATAATATGCTGCCATCAGAATCTTCAACAACAACCCTTATGGCTTAGCATGAACTTTGCCTCTGTGCGCGATCATTCTTTAACCACTCTTTTTTTTTAAATTTCTAACAATCTGCAATAATGCGGCCCTTCTTTTTGTAAAACCTTACTTTTACAGAAACGATAATATAGAATCTAGCGCCTTGATAATTGTGAGCTCTCTCTACTTCACTTATTTGGAACCCTTCTTCAACTTTCTCAAACTATTAGTCCCTCACCAAGAGAGTCCTTAATCAAAAAATCAACCTTCTGTCAAACTAAGTTTTCAAAAACAATGCTTAGGATACATTCTCTATAGAAATGAACTCCCTTCTGTAAAGTATAAAATTCCAAAAATTCTTATATGAAGGTGGAAGCGACAAAGTAGAAGTAAAGTCAAATCATCATCCTTTCATTTCTCTTTAATCATCTTTAGATTTATAACTATACTCTTAAACTCATCTAAATGAACCTTAATACTACTTTCTTCGGCCAAGCATTGAGAGTATAGTTGTCGCTTAAGAGTTTGTTCATCACTAGTATGCACAAAGACTCCAATCTGAGCATAACGCAGCTGCTATTGCCTCCTTAATGCAATCATGGAGAATTTCATTCGATGGATGCAAATGGATACGAGATAATGCCTTTTGAACCTTCCGCTCCCATTTTGCAGCAGACATAGCGAAAGGTTTCTTCTCTCTGCCGAGCGGTGTATCATACAGATCAAGTTGAACTAAAATAACCTTCATCTTCACTTGCCAAAGAGCAAATAGCCACTATTAAAAGCACACAAGATCTTGTGTTGGTCTGTTACCAATTTGTTGCAGCGAGCGATCTTTGACACCAGTGGAAATGTCGAACAACCACTTGCAAATGTGAAATGGTTGAGTAGCTTCAGCCAAAGTGAAAACCCAAAGATAATATCAAATAATCAGAGAATCAAACAAACAAACAACTACAAGAAATCACAGAATCATAAAAGTATAGTAAAATGAGAAGAGGAAAGAAATAAAGAACATCGGGATTTAAGTAGAAATACTTGTAGGGAAGCCACTATGGGGTAGAGAAAAAAGCTTTACTAATAAAAGAAAATGAATACAGAGTTTTGTTACAATGAGGAGAACAAAAGGAGCCTTCCCACACTTGAACAATGCTACAAACAAAGAAGCTTACACGCTCACTGAAGAAGAAAATGAATCTCTCAGAGTACTCTGAAGAAGATGATGTCCTACTTTCACCGCACACAAGAAATCTCATCCTTATCTATAAAGGAGAGAATGGAATAACTAATTGATATTTGGAATTTCAAAAATATCCCTCTAGCTTTGACATGGACGATCATGCACTTATGTTCCTCACATGTTCTTTGATAGCTTTAACAGCGGTTAGAGATTCCTCCTACATGAACTATGTTATTATTATCTAAAGTCTTGATGAAGTCAAAGTACATAATCGAAGAATGGCATGACGAAAAGCAACAGAGACGTCTTCATAAGCAAGCTTGTTTGAAAGGCTGTGTGACGAGTCGAACAAATTTGTTTGTCTCCCATGGTATTCTACTTCAGTTGTTTGTCTTTTAAGAAAGACCGCAATCGAACAAATTGTTTGAGGACAACTACTAACTCCTTTCCTTTTCGTGACAAGGTGTCAAACATGAAGAGCTATTTGTTGAAGAAATAGTTGTAAAGCCAGAGTAGAATTCAAATCACATCTATGGAGCTAATAAAAAAAAATCCACAAGTAATGGTGGATGACCAAGAGCATCTAGGTTGGAAAATTCTTGATATGTTGGTTCTATCAACAAAAGGATTTAGGGATGATGATGAGAAATCACTAGTATGGTTAAACCTAAGTGGATGATATGGATAATTATTATTAAAATTTCATGTAATAAAAATAAATCTAGGAGACTAAAAGTGAATTTAAATAATTAGAAACCAAGTCAGCTCTAATACGGATAAATGTTGGGCACCAAAAGAGAAACACCAATAGTATTGTAGAAACTAAAATGTTAACATACATGTGTTTTTTGTTGAAATGATATGGCAATATAGATTACAGTGACTGTAGAAGTGGCATCCTAGTAAACACAAGAATATATAGGACAGATAGGCTAAGGTGGAGGCGTGTACAACAGATGGTGAAACACAATGTTAATGTCATTAAAAAATGAAGCTCAAAAGTAATTTGACTATAGGTTATAAAGAATTGGGTAAACTAGAGTGACACCAGATAGTCAGATACACTGAACCAAGATGACCACCGAAGACTGATTCACAATCATTTGGGGACTTACGATGTGTATGATGATGATGACTTGAATCAATGACCAGTTGCATCAAAAAAGCAAAAAATCAGAGGCTTGGAATGCATTATAAATAAATTTCAATTTTTATTGCTCAGATTATCCAAATTTTCAAAATGTAATATATATTTTTTTGTCATTGAAGAAAGTTTAATAGTTTGGATTACAAAAAATACATCGGTAAAGGTATCTAAATGAACATCTCTAAGCTGTTTGATAATCGTTGTTGTCAAAGGAGCTCAACCTATGGTCTCTATTGATCAAACTAAATTGATAGAGTATTGTTGTCCTTGCTGATTATAAGCTGTATAATTGTGCACAGAATGGTTATACAAATTGGCCATACTACCGAAATATTATTGGGTGGACAAAGACTTTTTGCCTTGAAGGAGCAGAGAATTCATCTCTTTCTCTCGCTCTCTCTTATACTGAAACATATACATGCATGTATGTAAACATATGCAATTACGATTTTGATACTAATCTCAAATTGTTATTAGTATCATCCAATGCCTTAAAAACAAATTAGGAAAACTCAATGTGTACCAATTTCAATGGTTAACAAATTTCTGTCCGGTTAGGAACCATACTAGATACCAGCCTACCCTACTAGGTAGGATTTATGGCAGATAGCAGATGGATTATAACCATTCAGCAGGCCCTTAAAACCTCTGTACATGGTGGGAATAGGAGATTGAAATGCAATAAAAAAAGCAAAATTAGAAATGTTTCAGTCATTCCCTCAGCAGCCAATCATCAACCACGCTACCAATTGAATTAAAAATCAGATTGGTTCCTATTTTTATACAGTATAACATCACTTGAAGGACTCATTAAGGCCTTTAAGCATGCTGAAAGATTCTTCCTTTTTTTCTCCATCATTTTTCATCCATGAAATGCTTAGCATGGTGAAGTAGAAAAGAACAGAAAAGCAGACATTTGCAGCAAACAGCAGAAGATAAGGCATAGACAAAGGAGAGAGGAACAGACCTCACATAGCCATTGTTGTCTATGTCCGCCTCAAGGAACTCGGAGATAGTCAAATCCCTCGCAAGCACCCACTTCGCCATGTCCCTGTGCCGCTTGTCCAATCTCGCCTCCACCAGATACAAAAACGCCCGCGCCACCGCGAGGGTGGAGACGAGCAGCCATATGGAGGCGAAAAGCCGCCCTCCCATGGTTCTGAAAGCCCTATCCCCGTAACCGACAGTGGTGACCGACATGACGGAAAGGTAGAAGGCGTCGAGCCAATTCAGCTTCTCGTAGAAGTGCAGGAACAGGGCGCCGACGCAGATGAAGAGCACGACGACGCAGAGCGCCAAGCCGACCTTCAGACGGATTCTCATGCGGCCCTTCTTGAGGTCGAGGACGTAGGATCGGGCATCACCGCGGTGCTTGGCGGCGTCGAGGAGGTGATGCTCCTGGGCGTCGAGCACGTATGAGATCATGGCGGAGAGGAAGATGTCGACGAAGCCGAAGCCGATGAGAACGAAGGCGATCGAGAAGAGCTTGGAAATAGTGGAGGATGGGGTTATATCGCCGTAGCCGATGGTACACATGGTCACGATGCAGAAGTACAGCGCATCGACCAACGGGTGGGTTTCCAACGCCTCGAACTGTGAGCGGTTCATGGAGTATACGAGGACGCCGAAGGCGAGGTACCCCACGAGAAGGACAAAGGCCTGCCGGACTATGTGCGGCTGGCGGTCCTTCACCGGCGAACTGGGTGGGGAGTACTCGCTGGCGAGGTTGTTAATGGTGGACATGGCCGGAGCGGTGCGGGAGCGATGAAATTGGCTCCTCGCCGATTTGAAAAAGAGGGGATCCCCCAGCCAAGGTCGTTCGACATCCCCTTCAGAGTGGGCTTCGGCAGCCGCGGCGGCTGCTGAGGGGGAGGGGGAGGGGGAAGGGGAAGGGGGAGGGGAGGAGGAGGGGATTAGAGACGCGAAGAGAGGGTCGGATGGGGAAGGGGATGGGCCGAAGATGATACGGTCCTTGAGGGACGAAGGGGACATGGGGACTGAGACCTCGTCGTCCTCGGGGAGCGTGAAAAGCGGAGAGGTGGGGTTCGAGGAGAGGCTTCGCCATCGGGACGGCGGTACGTCGGAGTTGCCGGCAGTGCCTTCGGCCGAGACGTGGAGCAGCGGCTCCGTCGTCATGTTGGGATTATCAAAAATTTGTTCTTTTGACAATGCCGAAGTCGCGAAGCGAGTAAATGACAAAAGTAGGGCAAAGAGGAGTTCAAAATAGCAGGCGGCAGAGAGAGAGAGAGAGAGAGAGAGAGCTGCATTAATGCAAGGGCGTTTTAACTTTTTAAGGAAAGTAGTCTATAGACGTCATCATATTATTCATGTACAAAAATACAAATTTCTATATACATTATAATACATATAATATACATAACAACAAAAACAAAATTATGAATGATATCAAAATTTAAATCAAAATTAATTTTTTAGTTAATTTTATAAACATTATTAAAAATTAATTATTTTATATATTTAATATCTAAATTTTTAATATTATATATTGATCATAAAAATTATATAAAATTTATAATATTTCTATATATCACAATTTTATGTATGAGTTGTGCATAAAATATAAATTTCATATAATTTTTATAATCAATATGTAATATTAAAAATTTTGATATTAAATATATAAAATAATTAAATTTTAATATTATATATATAAAATAGTTAATTTAATTATTGTACATATAATACATAACAATTCAAGTCGCTGTTTCTCAAATATTTTTGAAGAACACCTCAACCTATCATCTTTTAACGTAAGAATTGATAAAGATCAAAAGAAAATTATTTTTAGTTATTGAGTTGATTTCCATCGCAATCTTATTCACTACACTATTGATGGATGAAGTGATGGTTCAAAGTTGTTAAGGCCAATGCGATTGATGTGGTGGGCTTTCTTTCTATTGCTTAAGTGGCTAGAACTTTCTACAGTTGTGATGAATGCCTGCTCATATGGAAGTTTACGAGAGGAGCTTCATAGGATGATTTAAGAAGGTCATATTCGAAAATAGCCAAATTATTTAGTGAAATTAGGTCTACTGGTACACAAGTAATTACACGACTAGAGTGTCCTAGGTTTATGGTTGAGATAACTGATTAATTTTTATATTAACAAGAGTATAATTCTTAAATTTAACGTCTTGCATTCATGCATATATTACACTAAGTTTAAGTCAATTCAACTTCAATGATTATATTAATTTTAAAAAATAATTTTGAATTCAATAAAATTGGAATGACTATCCAATAAAATATAAATTTTTTAAGATCAATTGAGAAACTAATCACCTTCCTCTTCCTCAAATCAATTTAATAATTTCTGATCTTCTCCATAGCAATATTTATATCACCATGAAGGGTTGACAAAATGCATACAAAAACAACGAAAATTTGTTCTCAAAAAGATAAAAATTTGACTTTGAATAAAGTCGAGTTCTATATGCATTTATTGTTATTTCGTGAGAAAAGAAAAAAAGACTAAGCCAGATCTTTCTCAAAATTATCTGATATTTGTGTAAGTGCTCATAGAAAATTTGACAAATTCATTTGAACAGATAGCGTGAAATATTTAAATTCGTTTCAAAATCTAATTAAGGTAAATAATAAATAAGTCCCTCTAGTTTAAGTCTATGTTCATATTGAGCCTCACAAGTTTTCAAATTAACTAAACTAGTATATAATGCAACTAGGTCTTTCTATCATTAGATCTCTTAGTGAAAAAACATTTTTGCCTTCCATTTTCTTTATAATGTTTTGAGTGAAAAAACATCAAAGATTTTAGAATTTTCACTCAAAATATATTTAAATATCCTTAAAATAATATAATGAATGACTCAGATTTTTTGTAACCTAACTATAGTTAGGTTATGGGAAAATTATGATTACTTATTATAATGAAAATAAGTTAAAGTGTGTGTATGATTTTGTAATATTTTGAGTATGCATAACGTAATTAATAAAAAATAAATGAATAATACATAAATAAAACTAAATAATGTGACATGTAGGTAAATATCTCCAAAATTATATCTAACACGTTAATCCAATTCTCATTATGCACAATGAACAATGCAGCTTGTTAAACTATCTAACAGTATCAACGATAGCTCACGTAATATCTATATATCTATATAATTAAAAATGCATATAAGTGTATTTATGTACATATAAATAAATAAATTAATAATAGATGATTTCAAAATATAATCTTCTACAATATTGCATGTATATATAAAAATATATGAATTTTTATTGCTATACAATGTGATCATATTCCTCAATAATTTCAGGGCACACTATAAATAGATAGTCTCATGCTGTTACACAATAATGAAGTTGCATAACTTCACAATATTCTATACTTAGAAATATGAGGATGAAATAATCATCACAAGTAATATCAAAAATATAAAATCACTCCTTATTTAGTTGAAACTTAAAATCTCTCAAACTCCTCAAGAGATACTGTCATCAATATTTTATATTATATAATTAAATATTAAAAATTAATTTTTTTTATATACTACACAAATCTAAATATTAAAAATTAATTTTATTTCACAATATATACTATATATACTTTAATAAAAAAAATTAATTTTATTTTACATCCAATACATTTTTTAATAACAAAATATCTTTATTTTACATCATAATATTAAAATAATTTTCTATCATTTTATCTTAAAAAAACTTAAAACATTCGAAAAATATATTTCAACTAAACAAGATCACGTGTGATAACCACTATCTCAGAATGTCACTCTTTTTCATTCATGTTTTAACTCAGAATGACTCTACACAGTTTCATAGATTGGAGAAATAGATCGAGCATACTACAACTAGATAGGGATTAAAGATTCTATCATTATACAGAAAAGAAAGTAGAACTAGCGAATATGCCATTAATTATATACACTAGAGATCTAAGGTGTGGGTGTATTCATTCATTCTCCTTACTCCTCCGTAGGTATCCACCTGCTCCACCAGATGCTCTTACTCTGTCTGCCAATCTCATCAACGCTCTCACTAAGTGTTCTTATAATTTTTCTTTGCAGGCGAAGAAGTGATGCCAGAGCATTCCTTTGTGCACTTCCTTTCTTTGGTTCTATTGCCTGAAGACGAAACATTGAGCAATGTATTAGGATTCTGCTCCTCCAGACTTTAAGTTAGAACACAGAGAAATGGAAGTTTAGATTGGAGTTTAAAAATCAAACACGTTCTGAAAACCATAAAAGAAAGAGGAGTGAAAACATGAATTCCAACTTAGAAAACGTAGGCGATTAAAGTGAAGTGTCTAAAGAACATTATGACAACCTGAAAAGAAATAATGATGTAACAATGAGCAGCAGTATTTAGACCGAAATGTTGGATATTAAAGGAAACAGCAAAGAGAGAATAAAAATACCAAGACGAATGCATGTGTGAAGAAATATGATCGTATCGGGGAGATTGTAGGGCGTAACAAACTTTAGATGGTTGGACATGTGGAATGGAAAGCAGAATACATATAAATGAGGTGAGAAGATAAAATTGAAGTTAAAAGAATATGAAAAAAAGAAGTTTTCGGATGTCGGGCACTCAAAATTTTTTGAGAATTGAGGCACTTGAGTACCTGATGCCAGTAGCGCAATGCTTGCACCACTATCTTTTTAAGTGGTAAGCTGGATGGGCCAAGCGACAAACCTTTGCTTCTCAGGTGGCGAGACAATTGAGCTAGGTGTCTAGTTGGCTATAATTTAGAATGAGAAAGTCAGTCGAGAAGCGTTAGTCCACACGTTTATGAACAGCTTAGACTGATCCCAATGCTACTTGATTGTGGTTATCAAATCCTGAGATGATTATTTTGGTAGGTTCCAGATCCTTCTTTGCCTTCATATAATTGGACCGTCATCGAGCTCAACTTGAGATTTTTGCAGAGAACTTACTAATACTTAAGGTGAATTGATTTGATGTACAAACCGTAGAGATTTTGTCTATCTCAGGCATTGAATCCAAGTATTTGTGTCGATTTTGGGCATTCTTCTTAAGTTTATGTAACCCTAGCAATAAAGATTGAATATCAATTGAAATATGGACTTTGGTTCATAACGACAGGCATCAAAAATTGCTAAAATTGTTTTGAATGATCCCAAGTTCTAGCCAAAAGGCTTATTCAAATGATGATTTCACTGCTAAGTTGAAGGAAGGGGCTTGGCACAAGGAGCTCAAGTGAATATGAGTATGGAGGAGTTCTTAAGTCCTGTTTGGCACGAGGATCAAAATCAGGATCAAAATAATACTAGTTTAAAAAATAATAATAATAATGATAAATAATTTTTTTTTAATCACCAAATACAAATTTCAATATAAAAAATATTATTTTATTTCACATACTCAATAATTTTCAATAAAAATATCAACTTTATTTCACTTCCTAGATCAAAATACTCGATTCAAGTATTTTGGTCTAGGATGTGAAATAAAGTTGATATTTTTATTGAAAATTATTGAGTATGTAAAATAAAATAATATTTTTTATATTAAAATCTATGTAGAATGATTAAAAAAATTATTTATTTATTATTATTATTATTAATTTTTAAACTAATATTATTTTGGTCCTGATTTTGATCCTCGTATCAAAGAGGACCTTAGTGCAAAACAAATGTGAGGTTAGGCGATCACAAAATAAGGGAGACACTAGCGGAAGTAAGATGACATCTATTACTTGATAAGTTAAGCTTTTTTCTAACACTACTTTTAGTAGAATAAGCAAACTTTGTAGAGATTATTGCTAACAAGGGGGAAGTTACGGGATCAATCATATCAAAACGAGGGATTCTTAAGTATGAATTCAACGGGTTATTTTTCCAAAAGAGACGACATAAACACCGACTAGTCTTCCTTTGGGGTATGAAAGAAGAGAAGGCTTGAAAAGAAGTCGAGGTGAATTGTGAATCCTAATCTTGTTTAGGTCACAAACTCATTCCTATACGTCAAAACTGTTTCAAGTGTCAAAGAAAGAAAAGTGTCATTCTTATACTTGAATCTCTTGCCCAATTATGAGCATCAACCAGAAAGCACTAGCCCATGTTTCCCAAGAAAAGTTACAGATCAATAAAACCTTGGGTTTTTTACATGCCAGGATACAAATAGGCTGACTAATGCTCTATATGAAGTTTATGGATTTGGCCAAGCCTGTTAGTCTCAGCTGTCATTTCTTCGATGGCATCCTATGTTCAAACTATTGACAAATCAATTAAACTGATTGAAAGTAGGCAGGCATCTCTTTCCTGCGTCCTCTGCCACCACCCACCCCACCCCACACCCTAGTGCTTATTCCTGACGACAAGCAATAATCATTATTCTGGTTAACATGGACGTACAATCTACTGCATCAGTGATTTCAACTATAGAAAACTGGGGAAGGTCAGAATATATGTGCTCACCCTCAACTCTTGGAGTTGTGCTTCTGTGAACCCTCCTTCTGATTGCGTTCCTGATCTTGCCATCAGGCCGATCACCCAATTAGCAGCTTCACTGTAATCCTTTTGAGTTGTACGGAACCACTGTAGCCTTAGATTTTGCATGAAAGATAGGCCTAATAAACCTTCATGATTGAAGTATGGATGAGCCAGTGCTGCTTTTGCACTGGTTCTTTGTCGCGCCTTATATCGGATCATTGAATTTAGAAGCTCCCATCCAGTACCGCCATCTAAATCTAACAATTCGAAACCCTTCCTCAGATCCAAGCTAGCACGGGGTTCTACTGTCTTCCTCCATGCATCCAGATCATAATCACACCTCTTTAGCTGACGGTTGAATTGTATGAGGCTGCTGTCTGTCCGCAATGACGGAAATGCCTACAACAAAAAGTTTCAGTAGCCTCAAGAATGATTAAAGAGCTGACAGTAAATAACACTTAAGTTAAATGTAACACTACTAACCATTTGCAAGAATATAAGGCCCATACTGTACATGTCAAATCTATCTGGTAAATTCAACTGCCGGAACAAAACAATGAATATTCACAAGAAACAAATTATCAAGTTTATCTTGAAAGGAACTACAAAAATAATGACTGAAGGAAAATATGAAGAAATTCATGACAACATGGACATTTTATAACCTGCCACAAAACAGGGGACAATGCAGTCGCAACAGGAGCAGAAGGAGCAGATGGGGTTTGTGTACTCATGATATATTGCTCAGGTGCAGCATACCTGAGAGAATGGAAAAAAATGAAGCATTATATGTGACTTTTTTAGCTTGCCAATACTTCCATTACCTGTATCGTATTCTCTTCCAGTACAACCTCAATGTCCCTGTAAGTTTTACTGTTCTATATAAAATTTACTGTTTTCCATCTAGTACCACATGTCGGATGAAATTGATAATGCATGTGTAAATGCACATATGCCCGTTTGGCTAAGGAAAAAAGGTTGACTTGAAAAGTTTTAGTATATAAGATGGGAACTAAAGTTTGTGAATGTGAAATAAATTTATTGTTTGTTTTGAAATTTGTGTAGAATGTGAAATTAAATATATAATTTTATATTGGAGCTTCTGCAATATATGACAAATAATTAAATTTTTATTATTTTAAAATGAGAAAAATATTTCCATGCCCTTGACCTTTTTTTCCCCTTGAGCCAAACATGGAGAATTTATTTTTAGAGATTAAGATTTTTAGAGCATTGTTCTCTTTTTCAACTGATACATAACATCTTAGACGAAGTGGTAAATATGAGTATGGTTTGCAAGTGAAGTAATGGACAGTGTAATATCATTGTGTAATCATATTCTTTTTTTTTATTATAGTGTAATCTTATTCACTAATTGAAAACTTTTTACAAATAATTGTCTGTGGCATGCATGCATGTGAGATCATTCGTAAGCAGGCATGTGTAGTAGAAACAACAAGATGCCCCTTCATATCACAATGTCAAATATTTTTCAACATAACAAAGCTTGGAATCAAAGAAAATCTACATGCAATAAGAATTCAATGTAGTTACTGAAAAATGATAAATCATCAACATCATCATCGTCGCTGTCGTCGTCATCATCATCATCAACCATAATCTTAAACCAACTACTTGAGGTCAACTTTGTAAATCCTTTTCCTTTCCGATATGTCATTCTGAGTAAAATCTTTTTATTTAACTACTAACCAACCACAAACCCATTCCTCTACCTAGTTTTCTCACCAAAATATCAGCTGCCTATTTGAATGGTGCATATTTCACTCTCTGGTTTATATGTTCATATTTATGTATGCCTATTATCTACAATCTTACAACCAAAAAGTGTGATTCCTATACTTTCCCCAGTAAAATTATATTTTCCTTGATCCTAGTCAATCTTTTCATGAATCAATGTGGACATTCACATTTTCTAGCACTAAATTTTGTTATTAATGATTTCTTCATTCACAACCTTCAAGTCTCCAGTGTTCTTATCATCATTTAATATTATGAAGGCGCTTCTCAGTTCCGCAAGGCACTACTGTAGTTCTAATTGTGCAGCCTCATCTACATCATCTTTGAAGAATACAGGAAAGATACCTACATCTATCAGATATAGGAAATATTTATTTGCCTGTCACTTTTCTAAGTACTGATCTCAACTTAACTAAAAATAAAATCAATACATTTGTCATAGTTCTACAATTTTTTATCCACTTAACGTTTGGTGTCACCCATTGTTTCAAATTTCATTTTTCACTTATTTATATCTTCTACAAATAATATAGGCTCAACCCGTTCTCGAACTACACCAAAAGTCCAAAATTCCATTATGCTATCACATGAATCTTAAGCCTTTGTTTGACATTTATCTATCATTTACACATTCTCTCATAAGATGGTGACCTCATTAAAAATAGATGCAAATGTCATGTTTAGGTGCATGCAAGTCACACAAGCCATCTCATTAACCAAAGCTAACCTTTCCTAGCAGACTAACTACGATTATCAAGAGCCATGGTACAACAATGATATTTAAAAAACTAGAAGATATTTTCAGGTTTAGATACCTTGGATCCAATAGGAACTCTTTAGGAATATAATTAATGCCCACCCTTAAATCTGTTGCTGCTCCAAGATCAATGATTTTAAACGTGCGAGACCCTGAATAAATCAAAGCATACAAATAAAGGTAATGTTCGGTCATCATATCTATATTATTACAATATAAGCAGGTGAAACATTTTTGTCTAATATAGAAGTAAAAAACCTATCCTCTTCTGATCAGAAATCATAACCATCCATCTCCACTATACATGCACCTTGTCATATACACCTGTGCCAACACGGCTTCCCAAGTTCCATCTCTATCCATTGACCCTCTCCTTATCCTATAACCTCTCAAATTATTTATTTGTAATTAGTCCCCAATAACAAAAATTACAAGTTGGTCTCTTGATTTCCTTTGAAATTGGTTTCAGGTTCTCAAAAATTATAATTTGATTTCTAATTTCTCAAAGAATTCATCTTAAGTCCTAACTGCTTATAACGATAATTGTACTTTGGTTTCCCAATTTCTCCTAAATTTGATTTTAGGCCCCAATAAATTATAATTTAGTCTTATGATTCTCTTAAGCTTGATCTTAGATCATAATCTTTTACAATAAGAATTGCAAATTAGTCCCTTGATTTCTCTTAAACTTAATTTTAGGTCCTAAAAATTACAATTTAGTCCCCTAAGTTTTCTTATGCTTGATTTCAGGTCTTGAGAAATTACAATTTGGCCATTATTTCTCTGGGTCTTGGTCAGAGATTCTAATTCCTTACAATGATAATTACAGTTTGGTACTTGAGTTTTCTTAGGCTTAATTTTAGGCCCTGAAATATTATAATTTGGTTCCTTAAATTTTCTTAGTAATGGTCTTAGATCCGAATTTCATATAGCAAAAATTATAATTTGGTCCCTTGATTTCTATTAGGCTTGGTTTCGGTTCTTGAGAAATTACAATGTCCTTCATTTCTCCTAATCTTTGTCTTAGGTCCTAATTCCTTACAACAAAAATTATCATTTGATTCTCTGATTTATGTTAATTTTGCTCTTAGGTCCTAAGAATTTACAATTTGATCCCATTATTTCCTTATTTGGCCTCCCAATTTCTCTTATTCTTAGACTTAGGTCGTAATTTCTTATAATGGATATTATATTTGGTCCTTTGATTTTTATAATCTTTATCTTAAGTCCCAATTTCAAAGAAGCATGTACAACATGCATGCATACAAACTAGAAAATATAATTAGCAGAGTTTGCAGTTCAATATTTAAAATACAGTCTAATGGATTACCTTCAGAATAAATAATGTTTTGGGGCTTGATATCCCTATGTACAATCCCTGTTGAATGAAGCCCATCAAGAGCGAATAAAAGTTGCCTCATTATGGTTTGAATAATTCTATTTTCCCTGTTCAAGCCTTTAGGTAAATCTAGAACTTCGCCAAGGATTTTGGTCTCTACCTGAAACCATCAATGTAATTGAATTACCAGAAAAGAGAAGCCACAACAATCACATTGACACTGCAGAATGTAATAAATTTAGCATAATGAAAACACAAAATTAGAACAGTTCACAAATATTTTAACAGAAAAATCGAAGTCCAACAAAGAACTGTCAAACTTTCATTCCATGTTATAAGTTCTTTTAAATAACAACATAGTATACGCTTAGTGGCTATGACTTTCTGTTGCTATCAATCTTCACCTTGATATGGAAGGATAAAGGATCCATAGTCATGGCATCATCTTCAATAGTTCAAGAATTACATAAATTTTTAAGTTTGATATTTCTTGCGAGCAACCATAGATTATTTAATATTCAGCAATTATGAATGCATTAACACACAATTAGGGAACAAAGGCAATAAGAATAACTTACATTGTACGGGAATTCTTTACTTGCCATGAAATCTGACAGTGTATCCTCCCCCTCAAACTTCCATATGAGCCAATATTCACCTCTTCCCTTCCCTTTAGCTGAAGCCTGAAAACAATAAAAAATCAAACAGCAAAATAATGAAACATTGACAAATACTCAAGATAGATATGAATCAGATATCAATTAAAGAATACCTCTCGGAAACCGTACACGAAATCTGCACAGCTATTGGCACAAGCCCTCCTCACCCGCTCGTTCATCCATATCTCCACTGCACCATACTCCGTTGCCTTCTTCAACACCAAGTCCCCCTACTTCAATGGCAATAGCAAGGAAATAAAGTGAGGCATCTCAAATGGAGGAAAACGGTTAATCACATAACCAAGGCATGATGATTAAAGTAGAGTATAATAAGAGTTTTATCGAATATCTCCCAAGAGACAATTGAAATATATACGAGCTCGTTCACAAACTATATCAACCAAGCCCAAATATGCCTTTATGTTCACGAACCAAGCATGAACAAGCTTGAGATTGAGCTCGAACTCGGTTTTATTAAATGAACATGAACTTGAACAGACAACTACTCGGTTCAGCTCAGTTCATTATAGCCCTAGAGAGAAGTGGTGTGAGGATTCAAGATGAATGGGTATTAGTGCAAACAAATTGAAAACTACTAATTTTTTATGATGCAAGCACTTCAAATGCAAGGTAGCCAAATTTCCCCTCTTAGAACCACCAGAATTTAAGTGAAGCATAATTGTTGAAATTCAAGTTTAAATTTTGACAGGGTTATACACTAGGTGGGTTGTCAAGTTGGATAAACAAACTGTCATATCAATTTGAATTTCCGGTGAAATTGAGATTTTTAGGAATATTTGGGGGTTCATTGGGCTAAAAAAAACAATGAATAGTCTCTTAATCATAGTGTAGTTTTGAATGTAACATTTAAATTCTTTAAAAATATTACTACTGCATTATAATTTATAATTTCAGATATGTATAATTTACATATACATGCCTATTTCAAAATCACATTCTATGTACGGAAAAAAAATATTCGGGTCTTCCTCAAGCTGGTGCATAATATTATGAAACCCCATCATGTTACGATATATCCAATCCTACTGCATGTTACAATATATCCAATCCTAGTGCTTTTCAATGCTAATTGATCATTTGAACTAACAAAAAACATCTTGACTTCCTTGAACAGAACTTTCTCCTTGACAAAGAAGCGATCAAACTCTATATGCATTGTCCCCTCATAAAAGATAGGGTTAGAGGCATGCGCATAGTAGCCTAATTGTCATAGTATACTTTATAGGCTCGAAATGGCTATTCCATAACTCTCATATGTGATAAAAATATATCCACCGAATTGCCCACCAAAATGAAGAAAATATTTTATAAGATTGCTATCCAAGGAAGCACATTGATACTTCTAAAATGTTGATGTGTTGATATTGCATATTGATACTCCATAGATACATATTGAGTACACCATGTAAAATATCCATATTAAAACTAATGAATTACTTGGATACTCTAGAGATATGGTGGGAACATGCATGGGATACAAAGATGAAAATGATAAATAATTTATGTTATAATAGAATTATATATTCAACTATCCTTACAAGAATGTAATAGAATAAAAAGCACAGAAAATTTGAAAGATATTATTCCATGGTTACTATTATATTTATTTGATTGAATTTTACTGACTACATAGATAAAGTTGTATTGTTATGATTAATTAGTTTGCTAACTGGTAAACTGTCAAATAAAAATCTAATATCAAATAAGAAAATTTATTATATACATAAAATTAATGGAAGAACAATGAGTACTTCAAGTTGATTATATTCATATACATATGCATAAATATTTTTGATAATTTTGTTTTGCGTCCTCACTGTAACTGTATCCTATATTTTTCAAATATTTATCATATCATCGTACCAATATCTCCATACATGCTAGAGCTTCATAGGTGCTATCCAACAAGCTATATTTTAAAAGAGTGGATGTTGGGTAGTTAAGCAACAGAATATCCATAAAATTAATCATGTTAAGACATTGATACTCAAGATAAGTAATCGAATATAGTGGCCACATAAAAAATAAGGGAGTTTATTTAAGATTATTTAGGGAGTATTTGGATCAATATTATCTTGATATTATGTCATATTATTTAGAAAAAATAATTGTTTAGTTTGCTGACATGTGAATAACCTTGTAAAAGCTTGTAGAATTATCACTCAAAAAATGACATCTAAATAACATGACATATATCAACATAACAATGAATTAAAAGCCTCCTTAATCATCTTCATATTCGATATCTAGATGCCCATGTGCGAAAATGATAGAGTTTCCAAGTCAAGACAAAAGAGGGAACAGAGGATCAAAGAAAAAACTTAGAATGTGGTCATTAAACATGAATACTTACATAAAATGCTGCTTTAGAAGAAAGCCAAATAGGGAAGAGAAATTCAAGTGTCTGACCCAAACTAGTTTGAGATAAAGGCAGTAAAGCACTAAACCTTGGGGGCCGAAGGCTTAGGCTTCGAAAGGGAGGCCCTGTAGGCGACGCCGAAGGCTCCCTCTCCAAGTTTCTTGCCGAGTAGGAACTCGTCCTTGCGGTACGTAGGCCGGAAGAGCCGCTCGACGAAGGCCAGGACAAACATGTCGAAGAATCCCGGGGCCACGCCGGGGGTGGCCCAGAGGTAAGAGACGGCGGCGACGGCGAGGGCGACGCCGGGGGCCGTGATAATGAGGCCGCTCTGCCTGGGAAGAGTGCTGCGGTAGATGATGTCGCCGCACTCCATCACAGTGCAGGGGAGGCCAACGCCTACGCCGACGAAGGGATCGACATGGCGGGCAATCTCCGCAAGGAAATCAGCAGCTCCCCCCGCCGCAGCCGCCACGGCCAGCTTTGTTCTCAGCTCATTCCCCGGACGCCGACCCCGTCGCTTGATCAGCTTGTCCTTGCAGCCGCCGCCGGAGGGGAAAGAGGAACGGGAGAGGCCCATGCCGACTACAGCTCCGGCTACTACAGCCATTGCGACTAGTAGGGACTAGTGAGAGATTGGAGAGGCAGGGAAGAAGCGTAGCGTAGCGCAGGGAATGCTATCGCATAGAAAAGGGGAGGAAGCCTGTGCCGTGCGGAAGTGAGCCGAGCTGCTGTGGATCGCCGAGTTGGCATGCGTAGTTATCTGGTTATTGATTCGTGAACGATTATGGCCTCATATTTTTTTCTGAATATTTATGGTGTCAATATTTTTGGAGCATATTATCAAAAAAAAAAAATGAAGCATTTATATTAAAAAAAAATTGGCAAACTATTGGTTTGATTAATTCGATTAATTGAAAAAAATAATTTTAGTATTTCAATTAATGAAAATTTAATTAATTTTAAGTAAAAAAATAAACTAAAAAACATTATCATCTTATTGATTAATAAAATAAAATTGCAAACTGAATTAATCAAATAAAATTTAATTGATTAGTTAAAATCAAAATGTTTATGAATAGCAAATTTTTTGTTATTAAAATACAATTATCATTCATGAATTTGTAATTTAACTACATAATTCAAATTATACTATTAAGTTATACAATATAGTAGATTAGTAGCTGTTGACGTAGGATATAGGGGATCTCAAAAAATACCGAAAAAGAGAGAAAGTCCTGAGAGACGGCGGCGCGCAGAGAGCTAAGCCTGTCAGTTAAGGCTTAAAGGAGAGTTCAGGGCATCCAGAGCAATACACAAAAATTTAAAGTGGTTCGGGGAGGAAATCCCCTACGTCCACCGAGCGACTAGCAAAAGAATTTTACTATGTAAAAGACAGTCGAGAGGGCTAGTACAATACTAAAGAGGAAAATAAGCTGGGGGAGAGAGCGAGAAAAAGAGCTCCTCAGTTGGGGCCTTAATACAGTGAGAATAAGAGGATGAGAGAATTGTTTATGCTCTGATGGTTGTTCCCCTTCCCTTTTCTCTCTTAAAGCCTGTTCAAAGGTATTTGTAGGAGATGGATAGTTCAGCTTTTTCCTGTTTTTCCGGAAGGAGAGGGAGTAAAATAAATCCTGAGTCCATGCTGCTTGTCGGCCACTGGAGGGACCAGAGTCAGTAAAAGAAGAGCCAGGCTTCTTGATCTTAGCACTGCCCCTGGGGATCCGTGGCAGCTGAAGCATGCGGATCCTTGGTTTGCGCGTCTGGGAAAAGTGCTTTGTACAGGGAACGGCGTGGTCGGGCCACGCTGACTGCGACAGGTGCAGCTAAATAACATCGTCCTCGAGGTTGGAAGGGGATGGACCTAGATAATCGTGGACGAGGCTTGGTTGACTCTTCATGATCGAGGTTTGACCGAGGCTTGAGACCTGCGAGAAAAGGCAGATAAATAAGTAAATAAATAAGAGCTGAATGCCAGCTTGGCGCCACGTATACAGTTGTGATACAGCGCTGGAACCACGTGTCAACAGTAGTACTAAAATATGTAATTAAACTTTAATATAATGACCTTTTAGATATACCATTATAATATATAATAAATATAAATGTTAAATAAAAATGAATGAAGAAAATCCTAGACTCCATCAATTTATCTTTCTATTTAACCTAACTCGCAAGTCTATTTTATTCATGAGTTTGATCATATAACAACGATTGGTTAAATAGGCTAATATATAATTAATTAATTCGATCGGTTTAGTTTTAAAATCATAAAATTAATTTCAATCTAAAATAACCAAATTAATTAAATAATTAAACCTTTGATGGAATTGATGAATTACAAATCAATTCACCCCCTAGAAAGAGTTGGTTGACTCAAGCAAGTAAATCTTAATTTCTAATTTTAAAGAGTATGGTTTGAATTAATTAATTTTTTAAAATTAAAATTATTTTTGAGTTAAATTAAATTAATTATAAATTATATTTTTATTAAAATCAACAACTCTTTATTTATAATTTATGAAATATAAAATATTTTATATTTTTATTAAAAAATTTATAATGCTTTTACTATTTAATAATATAATTTTATTTATATCAATTATGTGATGTAGATGTACTCTAATATCTTTCATAAATTATCCCTTATAAAAAAAAGGAATGTTAATATTATTGATATTAAAAAAAAATGTTAATACCATAAAGCATTATATGATCAACAAATATTTTATCTCCTTCAGTTCATATTCATATTTTTCCAACATCTTTCGTTGCAGCCTACGAAATTTCGAATGGAGGACTTGTGAGATTTAAATCAAATTTTTATTAATTCAATTTTAAGTCAATATCAAGCTGAATTAAATAAAAAAAAATTACTTACATACCACACCATTTAATTTTATTTATATATTACTCATCCATTCTTTATTAATTATACTATGTACACTCAAAATATTATAAAACTTACATACACACACTTAAGACATTTAAAAAAAAATTACTAATAAATTATTAAAATTAAATTTTTACACTTAATAATATATATTTTTTCTTCCTGAATGCCACACTAAAGCACTAATCTGTACTAAAATTAATTCATATTCCCCTTCTTTTGTCATCACCTAAATATCAAAATTTTAAAATTTTTACTCAAAATATATTTAAATATTTTTAAAATAATATAATAAATGATTCAATTTTTTTATAACCTAATTATAATTAGATTATTAAAAAATTATAATTACTCATTATAATAAAAACAAATTAAAATATATATGTAAAATTTTATAATATTTTGAATATGCATAGCGTAATTAACAAGTTAAAATAAATATATAAAATTTTATAATATTTTGAATGTGCATAGCATAATTAACAAAGAATAAATGAATAATACATAAATAAAACTAAATGATGTGACATGTAAGTAAATATCACATAAAAAAAATTAATCATATTATTCATATATATATATATATATATTTAATATATTAGTATTTTTATAATAATTCAATAAATGATGATATTAAATTTTTTTATCTTGTTAATTATAAGTTAATTATTTTACCTTTAATTCTAAATATTACATCAAAATAAATAATCATAATTTTAGATAATGATTGAGTGAATAAATATATCCACATTTAAATCTTTGACTAAACAATTAAAAAATAATTAAAAATTTGATATTTGATAAACTATAGCTAAAATCAAACTCAAACTAAAATTAAGATTAAATTAAACTCTTCTTATTTATATTTTAAATCAAATAAAAATCTTATAATTTAATTTTGAGCCAAATTCAAATTAACACAATATCAAATGAAAATAACAAGACGACACTCTTTTTTTTTTTTATAGAAGAAAAACTCTTGTAATCCTCCTTTTTCTCACTAAAATTCCGTACAAAAGTCTTGCCCCAGATGTAAGAAAAATATTTGAGTTCGGACATCCGCACGTTCGGACCCCCAATCAGTGGGCGTCACATGTGCCGGACCCACCTGTATGACACACGTGGCGCCCACTGATTGGGGGTCCAAACGTGCGGACATCCATACCCAAGTGCAGCTCCAGATGTAAGCAGTTCATTACCAAATCACATCAAATGTAGATCATTTTTCGTTAGATTTTCCCTTCTTCAAATTTATGAATATCAATTTATAAGTGGATGTGCTCAAAATAAATCAATTCCACTAATTCGATTCACAAATATAAACTTCAACGTAACGGTTCAGATGTTGTTCATACACACAGACATGTGCCAAAGAAATTTATATATATAAGTTTGGGTAAATTACATCTGAGCCCCGACATTATGATACTGCATTCAAAATTAATTTCAACTCGTAACAAATCTCAAAATTCTTTTAATTACAACTTTTACATCTCACTCCACTTAAAAATTATAATAATAATATAATTCAAAGACTTCTTCATTCTCCAACAAGCTCCTCATCCAATGAGCTAAAATACCATAAAAAATCTTAACGGTTATAAAATTACTACAATTTTAATCTCTTTAAAATCCTTTACCCTTTTAACTAGAATTCTTCAATAGTAAGCATAAAACTTAATTATTTCTAAATTAATTTTAACAATTAACATAATTTAAAAAATCATTATATTTTTTTATTTTACTCTTCTTTAAAAATTTAATAAAAAATAAAATTTAATTTTTTTCATTTCTTATTTTCTTACTTCTAAAAATTTAAAACTAAAATTATAAAGTTAATATTCCAAACTTATATTTTAAAAAAATAAAAAAATTAACATAAAAAAATAATCTTATAATATAACAATAAAAAATTAATAATTATATCTTAATTAATACATAATAGCAAGACTTCTACGACTTTAAAGACCCGAATCAATTTTTTTTAAAAGTTGACATCAATATTCAACGAACGCCAGTCCAACCTCAAGGGCCAGTATGCAATTTACCCTATAAATTATATAATTGATTTATAATTCTAATTATAACATACATATTCATATTAATAAGTGAATTTTAACAAATACAAACCAAAATAGATACAGCATTGCTAAGTTGAGAATGGATAGAGCATTCTTCTTTGAAAGGATATAAACTAAATTTTTTGAAGGCATGGTTTCGGTGTTAGCAATCTATGGGCCAAAGAAATCCTCCGGAACATAAAATTTCAGACCAATTGCCTTAAGAAAAATAGGAAAAAGAAAAATTCAGCATTAAAAAATAAGACAAAATAGAAACAAGGATATGCCCTATTTAAGATAGAACAACAACAACAACAACCAAGCCTTAATCCCACTAGGTGGGGTCGGCTACATGAATCCTTTGTTTCCATTGTGCCCTATCAGTTATCAAATTCTTATCTAAGTCTAAGTAACTAAGATCACTCCTTATAGTTTCTTGCCATGTCTTCTTTGGTCGCCCTCTTCCTCTTTGTACATGGGCAGAATCCAATAACTCAATTTTTCTAACTGGAGCTTCAATCGGCCTACGATTTAGATGTCCAAACCATCTAAGCCGACTTTCTCTAAGTTTATCCTCAATTGGTGCAACACCAACTTTCTTTCGGATATACTCATTTTTCATTCTATCCTTTCGTGTAAGATAGAACGAACCCTAAATTCATGTGATTTATAAAGGGCAGAAAGCAAAAATAGAAGAAATAACTAGAATCAGATAACTGGTAGTGAATTTTATAGCCAGTTTAATGCTTGATTCAGGATAATCAAAACCCGAAACTCAAACCAATCTCACTATGATTTTTGTTATTTAACGAACAATCCAAACTTCCCGATTGAATATGCGCAATATCTACGAGAGGAACGGCTATATTTCGACTTTCACTTGGCTTGCTCGAAATGTAACTGAGTAAGCTCAAAAAACATATAAAATGTTGTGCGGGATCACTGTGGCAACCTCCTACTAGCGACTGGCTACAAGCTCTACACTCATGTCACTCCTACAGCAGAAGCGACGGGAGCCCTTACTGCGATGACAGCCGCCCAGGAGTGGGCGGATACGGCGGACGGGATTTGGATAGAGGGCGACTCTGCCATCACTATTGCGGACCTTCACCGGACAGCCAGAGGACACTCTCTTGACAAGACCATGGCCCAGATCGCCAACCTTTTTTGCGCCTTTAAGGCGTACAAGATATCTCATGTATACAGAGCCGCTAATAGAGCGACAGATTTTGTAGCTTCCTTTTCTTGTTTAGATGATTTAGAGTGGCGTAGGGGCATATCCCTTCCACTCGATTTTTGTGCGATTCTTGACAAGGATCGAACTTTTTGTACCTGATGTACCTTTTTTTACTGTTATAGTATTATAGGCTACGACCGAATTTCAAAAAAAAAAACATATAAAATATGAATAATATGTTTTACATGTAATATCCATACCTAGAACTTTTGATATTCGTAACTTGGTCTGGCAGTTCAGATTTGGTTTTCTAATTAGTTCCAAAATATACGTCCCGGTTTCAAATCTCTCTTTCAAAGAAGCTGTATATTATGGGTTTTGAGTCGGATCAATTTTGTCTCAATTCGAAAAGCCAGTAAGATCTAAAGTTGCCTACTTTGAAACAAGGATTTCAAGGCAAGCCAAGCCAACTTCAAACATTTGTTTTCGAATTGGGTTTGGCTTGCTCAAAAAACAGCTTGATATCTATCACCCTAAGAATAAGTGAGTGGGTAACCCTCCTAGACTCGAGTGGGATAACAGAACAAAAGAGTTAAATCAATAACTAGTTGAAGAGATCTTCTTATCTTTTACATTGTTACTTATTATGCTATATTATAGATATTATTCACTTGAGCTCAATGAGCCTCATGGTTTAAAATGTATCTATGGGATTTGCCCGGCATCTCTCTCGTGCTTTACCGATATAAGATTTGCCTAAAGGTTTATTCACATACACCACCCTTCTTAGGACTCGGTTTCCTAGCTGAGATTTGCTCCACAATTGCTAAGAGGTCGTGCAAAGCGACTTTATAGCGAATGTAGCAACTCACCTCTATAGATATTGTCCGCTTTGGCCCAATGAGTCTCACCGTTCTAAAACACGCATATGGGCCTTAAGGCTTATTAACATGTACCTTCACAGGCATGTTAACATACATATATACACAATATCTCTTCCATATTTTGCTAATGTGGTATTCGCCTAAGTGGGCTTTGGATATATTTAGGTAATACTGTAAAAAAATATAAAATTACCGCTCTAAAATGATATTTAAATGACATTAAAAATTTTAAAGCAGATAACAGTAAAAGTTGAGTGACCTTTAGGTATCATCTTATTGTAATAGAGGGAGATGAGATTTAATTGATTTTCTATTATCATATTTTAACAGGATAGTATTTAACCAAACAAATAATAATTTAAAAATAAAATATATACTTAGATAACATGGATATCTACATAATATGAAAATCTGGAAAGCAATTTAAGAGCGGAATGTCTAGGGGAAGAAAATTCTGCATGCAGATGTAGACATTTGTAGTGCAATTGAAAGAAAATGTAGTTCAGAAGAAGTAGAAATTAATAATACCTGAGCAAATTTAAGGTCGGCATCACTATGGTCGTTCACTCTGCCAGCTGCATCACCAACATAGAAGGACCTGCTGAAGGAACAAACTACTTTAGACCATTCCTTTCACCGCATACAATAATTAATTAAAATAACAAAAATTAAACAGCATCAAAGGTTAAGAAGACTTCCTAACCAAAGATAAGTATTAAGGGGGAAAATGCTTATAGATCCCTGAGAAATTTTGGCACATTAGTACACAAATTTTGAATCATTATACTTAAGTCACTAAGATTAATATTTTATTATTGTATGGTCCTTTTGTCACATACAATATTAAATTTAATGAAATTTCTACTTTACTCTCAATTTATTTAATCACCTACCGATATGATTTCACCAAATGAACTAATAGAATATTGACAAGAGCATATTAGTAACTTCGCAAGCGTGAAAAGCCCCTTCCATCACTAATTTAATGGTTTCCATTAATTTAAATCACACGTGCAATCAGCTAAAACACGGAAGGATCACGTATAACAAAATGTTAACCATAGGGACCTAATTGTAAGATTCAAAATTCTTGGACCAGCACGCAAAAACTCTAAGATCTCTTGGACCTATAAGCAATTTACCCTAAGTATAATGCACATGGAGACAACTACCCAATTCATCAATGAAATATGGCTAGAAAGCAAAAAGAAATCAATTAAGTCAACCTATATGCCATCAACAACAAAAGATGAATGTCAGTGATAAGCTGTCGTCATCAAATTTTTGTTTCTGCAGTGAGCTTTGCAGAACTAACAGTTGCAGTGCCTCAATATAAAATTTTTTTCATGAACAAGTTGATAACATGGATCAAAATTATGTGGCATGAAATGTTTTTACATTTTTATAATATAAGATTGACAATTTAACCTTCAGTTGTTGAGGTCAGTGCATTGACTTGAATATCAACTAGAATATATAATAGCTAAGCATTGTATTAAACTGCTAAAAGGAAAGCAAACATCAGCTTAAAAGAAAAGTAAGAAAATGCAAAGTTCATTTCTCTTAACAAATAATCCAGGTAGCAGTTTGACAAGAACTATTATCTTATGCTTACGCAGCTAGATTGTTTGGCATTGCACTATATAGAGGCAAAATGACAGTATGCACATATAAAGGCAAATCTGAACATTTTCCATAGCAACCATATGAGCTAGCAAGAAACATGATCATAACAGATGCATTATCCCAATTACTTTGATTGACTTCGAAAATCATTCTTATTTATTCAAGCAACGCGTCTTATCTAAAGTTTTAAAAAGGGAAAATTCTTTATAGGACCGTTAGGATTTATAGAGTTTTTGCATGCCGGTCCAAGACATTTGGATCATTACACTTTGATCCCTGAGATTAATGTTTTGTTGCCTTTCGGTCCTTCCATCACTTGCCAAGTTAATTTTATTTAAATTCAAACTTTTACCTTCATTTATCTAATTCCATCTAGGGTACTGCTCGGTCGAGCACCAACAGTCACAATTGAAGAGCTCTATCTTCGATAGCGCCACTAGGTCTTTCCTCCTCTACGTTCCTTGCCGTCAAAGTGCCAATATCATCACCGACGATCTAATGGCAAGATCATAAAGCAGATAGACGTTTAAGATTATCCACAGTGAGAGAGAGAGAGAGAGAGGACATTGATGGTGGAGATTGGGTTGACGACGAGGAGTGGAGAGGATCACAAACAGAGTTCTGATAATCAATTGGCTAATAAACAATCCAAAGCTCTCTCCCTCTGCCTTCCTCTCCTCTTCATTTGTCGACAACCACTCATCGTTGCTTGACAAAAAAGGTTTGGAGATTTTCGTCTCTATAATCCCACAACCAAGTTCGCTAATCCGAACTTCAAAATCTCCACGTCGTCTACACCAATAGCATCCATCATGTCAACAAAAAATGCTTCATAGTTGTGGTCTTCAGCAACTTCAGAAATGTGCCACCCCCTACCATAAACTGGCCATTCTATCTTCAGCGAAATAGCAGAGAGGAGACATCAATTGTGGCGAACCAAAAAACTGACTGCGACTTATACTAATGTTTGGGATTACTCTGATGAATCCTTCAACTCCTACCATAAGGTGGAGATGAGCTAGAAATGACGTAGAAAGTCTTCAAATTTAGATCTCTAATAGAAGAGGGTCATACAGAGATAGATCTCTCGTTCTTTTGCTTGCAGTTGCTGCATTTGAAATTAATCTTGTTTGCTAGACTTAAAATATTTCTAATGTCAGTGTATCCTTGCTTGTGGCCATAGTTTTGTCAGCATATCTCATGAGCTAAATTTCCACCTTAATATGTGTAAATTATTGAAGAATTAGCTGTTTCTTATTGATCTCCTTCTGAAACCCAATTGAAGGAGGATCCGAGTAAAGTAGTGAAGGGAACAAAAAATTTAGGATTTCTTATGGTGCAAGAATGAATATGTCACAGAATGGTAAATTTCATTTATTTTAAAGGACATTTGGATAATTTTGTGGGAAAAAGCCTTTTCCATCATAAAATTAATGATTTTGGTCAAATTGGACCATTCGACATACGGCAAGGAAAAACAGAAAAAGCTAACCTCATGAACCTAAATGCTACGATTTAAATTTCATAGACTAGTATGCAAAAATCTTATGACTTTAGGGACCTATAAGCAATTACCCAAATAAATCTTTTTGACAACCACTAAGCTTACTCTACCAATCCCCTCTCTCTCCTCCTAAGAAAATATAAATAAATAAATAGAAGACCCAAATTGCTCTATTTAGAACATTGAGATTTGTTTTATATCATGACATCACCAATAGCTCAACAACATACAAACGACAATTATCATTAGCAACAACTGTCCCAAGAGTTTGGGATCACATATAGAACAAGAAGTAGAAAATATATGATGTGAACGTTGCCTAATAACATCCATCTTTATTAGCATAATGGAACAGTGTTGTTTCCTTTGTTCTGCTGCAACAAGAATAAAAATTTATTTGTGCAAATAGAGTTTCTACCTTTTATACTTTTTTTTTTTGAAAACTACCTTTTATACTTTCAATGTATAGATGTAGTAATACATCAAGCCCGAACAGTAGTATTCAATAACCTTTGTAAGTAAAGACACATGAAAATTTAAGCTAAAATACAGAAGTAAAGGGAAGGAAAGCAACTGGTCCATGTCGATTGTGACGCCAGAATTAAAATGTTCAGCAAGAACATTCCACATTCCTGTACTTGGTTTGCGAAAGGGATCAATACTGTGATCCTTGTTTGATCCCAGCCCACAAGCTATGAATACCTGCAGTAAAATCAAAGCACAGGCTATTGCTAATCCAGCAAGGCAGTAGCAACATTAACTTGCATATATACAGAACTATCAGCAAGCTTTAGCTGATAAAAAAGATGGAAGAACAGAAAACAAGTTGATTTAACTGATATTGCATGACATAAACCTCGTGAGATCGTGAATAAATATCACGAAGTCCCATCATGTTACAAATAAATCTAATTTTAGTGCCACTCAAAGAGTTAGTTAATAAATATGCTAACTGATCATTTAGGTTTAACAAAAGACATAATAATTTCCTTGGATTAAACTTTCTCCATGACAAAGGGGTGATCAATCTCTATATCCATATGCATTGTCCTCTCATAAAAGATGGAGTTGGTGGCATGTGCACAATAGCCTAATTATCATAATATACTCATAGGCTCGAATTGGCTATACCATAAGTATTGCCTGCTTAAGTTATACAATCTCACAAGTGAGAGATGCTATTGCCTTGTACTTTGCCTTGGCACTAAATCTTGCTGTCGCATTATATTTCTTACTCTTTCAAAACATTAAGCTCCCTCCTAGTAGGATATAAAAGCAAGAAGTGGATCTTCGATCTACAAACTAAAGATGGCCATGATCATGATATAAAAGTCCTTTTTAAGGGTGAAAAGATATATGAGAATCCTCAACGTTGCCTTCCAATGAATCAATGACACTCAAATAGGGACTCGAAAAACTAACCAAATTCATAATAAATGATATGTCAGAACAAGTTACTATAAACTTGAAAGTACTCAAAGTAAACCAACTAATTTGCAATGTCATCCTGAATTAGATATTAGCACCTCATTTTGAGTACCAGTTTGACATCTTGATCTATGGGAGCATCTATTGGTTTTGAGTATGTTTATGACATACTTCCACTATGATACATCACCTTTGAGGGGGCAACTTCAATGCCTAAAAAGTATCACATATCTTAAATTCTTGGTCTCAAAATATTTATGCAAATGGCATTTTAGTTTAAAAATCTCATCAATATCATTTGAATAATAATGACATTCACATAAATAATAAGAAGAATTTACCTTTCAAAAAAATATGTCTTGTCGAATACTAAATGATCCAACATACTACAGGTCATTTCAACCTTAATCAAGCTAAACTAAATTTACGAAACCAAGCTTATGGTTTCAAATCATATAATGAATCCTTCATCTTGCAAACTAGACCAAACCACCTTTGATCAACAAACAAGTGATTGCTCCATATAAATCTCCTCATCCAAGTCTTAGTGAAGAAACGAGTTCTTAATATCTAGTTAATGTACTAGCCATTAAGACACTACTACAACAAGAAATAAATGCATTGAAGCAATTTTCACCACCAGAGAGGAAGATATCCATATACTCAATATAATATATCTGAGTATAGCCTTTTGCAACCAAAATTTATATATGTGTGTGTGTGTGCGCGTGTGTGTAGCCTATTGCAACAAGAATAGCCTTTTAGATAATCTACTAAGCAACAGGGAAAGTCTTCACAATCTACACTCACTTGAATCGAATTATTAATTTCCCATGGGGAGAGAAACCAAGTCTCACATGCCATAAGTGTTGCATTTGGAAAGTGGAATGTTAGCCTTGGCTTGGAAAATTTTGGCCACCTTTGCAATACATGTATAATGGAAAATAAAGTAAGTTTGTTATGTTAAAAAATAGTGTAGAATGTAAAATAAAATTGATAATTGTATTAAAAGTAGTTTAAAATGTAAAATAAATTTAATTTTTTATATTGACTTTGTGTAGGATGTGCTGTGTAATTAATTTTTTATTTCTTTCAAAATGACGAAACCATGGCATATGTTGTCACGTACCAAATGCAACGTATAGTGTAATACTAACTTCTGATCTATTATAACCCATCACCGCCCTAGATGGGATAATGCCTTTGATAAAGACCCGGGGATAGATACTCATGATAACAAAAAAATGAAGGCAAGGTAAAAAGGGTGAAGTCACAATCCTTGGTGAATCTGCAATGAACTAGTTTTGTCTACCCATCGAAGTCAATGATGAATCTACAATAGAGTAGTTTTGTCCGTAAGAGCTAAAGATGAAGAAGTCACAATCAATTGGTACAGTCCTTAAGGCCCATGCTTCTTTATCAACCACCTTTCCGGACTACGAACAAAATCAAAGTATAAGTCACAAAACCATTTAAGAATTTTGTAAGTTTGCTAACAAATAATGAACTAAAAGAGATCCGAGACAAATAAAAGATAAAAAATAATAACAATAAAAGAGTAGGAGTAGCACTACCGATGTCTTTTACTAATGATATAGACCCATCAACAAATATGACATTGGTATGACAAGAAGGTTTTTAAAGTAAAAAGATATCACCAGACAAATATTTAGAGGCACCTTAAAGGCACCTAAGTTAACAATCCAAGGACTACGATTAGTAGTGTGAAATAGATATGCCATGGATGTGCTCTCCTAGGCCAAGGAGGTTATTGACTAAGAGATAGCTCTCTAAGAAGCTCGCAATAAAAGTAGTTTTAATTACTTCTCTACAGGAACAAAAGTAGTAGATCTAGTATTGAAGGATAGACTACGAAGAAACCACTCCTATTTGGTAGATCAGACTGCACAGCATTAGTAGTGTGCGAGGGAAGCCCAAAAGATGCCTATGTAAAGACTAATGCATCTCCCTCGCATGGCTCATCTTTCCACAAAATGTACATTGATGATAGCCAACTTAACTACATTCCTCCATAGCCACATGTCCATCATGTCCTGCACGCCTTCCACAATCATCTCTCCCACCCTCTACCCGTCCTAGTGCAGTTTATGTATCGAGAACATAGAGATTATGAATGGAATAAACGACAAGGATGGATACCATCGATGCACTCAATATCCTCTTATAAACATCAAATAAAAAGGGAATAGAAGTGCCTCTGAGATCTATGTCTTCACAAGTTCAAGTTCTGAAGGAACATGATGATAACTATGTCAATGCAATCCTACATGACCCGGACATTAGGTGTAGCTTTGAGATCTCTAAAATTAGTGGCAAACATGACAATTGGCCTATGTGAGCTGCAATAATTTTCCAATTAGGGGTGGCAAAACATGTTGGCCGGTCGAGTTTGACTCAAACTCGAATCCAACCTAACCCAAATAGCTCAACCCAAACCTAAATTGATTATTAAATGGGTTAAGATCAATGACCCAAATTGACCTGATTAATAAATGAGCTTGATCAATCTGACAACTTGACCCATTTAGAGAAAAAATCTTTATAAATGGAAATCCAAATCTGACTTGACCCGATTATATACAACCTGACCTCATCTATTTAATAAATGACACAATTTATGACTCATCCGAAATTCTCGGGACAGGTTCACGGGTTAGGTCATATATTGCCAACCCTATTTCCAATCACTGTATTCACTCTAGAAATATCTCCAGTATATGGATTTTGAGCTTGTGTCCATGTATCATAGCAAAAGAAGAAAAATAGGAAGATACTTATCGAAGAGGGGATAGCCTATCAGATCAAGGCTAGAAGTTGAGGATCAAGCTTCTTCCTTCATTCCCGGGTATATTTGAAGTCTACTTAGTCAAGTGCTCTAACTACCCTTGACCCATGATCCAAGTTTTCACCTTGCAGGTCACGAAGTATAATTATTATCCTTTAACTTTTCCATAGTAATGATCAAAGGTCTCGAGAGAGATGGTAAAGCAACACCAAACATAACTGAAGAGGTCCCTGGAGAAGTGGCCAAAGATGTGTTTTATTGAAAAGACCTCTATAGCAAGAAGCGAAGGATTGGGGAAACAACACCATGTGGATCTCCTTTGGATCAAGCAGTGAAAAACAGAGAGGAACAGCCACAAGGCTTCTAAAAAGGAGGATAATCTCACAGATGGCTGGCCCTCTTGGATCATCTCTTCTCACAGTAGAATTCTAAAATAAAGACCACCAAGTGGGCCTCTGGTTCCTCAGAGAAGGAGGCCGTCACTGTAATGCCTTCACCTTGGAGGAAGGAAGCTTCACAGGAGGATATGGAAAGGAGGTCTCAATGCAGTTCTCACAAAACCAGTCGGTAAGGCTTCTGTGAGGAATGGTGCAGGAAATTCTGGATGGTACTCTGAATGGTGGTTTGCCAGGAGAACAGGCAGAGAAGCACTCATGCCTTCCAGGTTTTCAAAATAAAATCATGACGTTATTCCAAAGGATTGAACCAAATGTGACAATGCCGTGTTGGCACCTTTTATAACAATGAATCAAGAAAAATGTCTAAGCAAGCAAGCTAGATATACTAGTTATATTCGTACTGCTCTACATTTTGAGGAGTCAACAAATGTGACAATGCCAAATTGGCACTTTTTATAACAACGAATTAAGAATAATGTCTAAAAAAGCCAACTGGATATTCATGCTGCTCTAAATTTTGAGTTAACAAATGTGACAATGCCATGTTGGCACTTTTTATAATGATCAATTGACAATAATGTCCAAGAAATCAACTACATATAGTAGCCATAATGTTGTTCGTGCTGTTCTATATTTTCAGGATATACCAATTAGTATTCAGCGCCAGATGAATCTAGTACGAATATTGACAAAACACTCAGTAAAAAAATATGTTTCAGCACCTGAATTGGGACTTTAACAAGCTTGACAAAGTTTGCCAGTCGTCCTATTTTAGAATCAATAGCCTGTTGTCGCTTATTTTTCCAGCGCTCAATGTTGGATTCATTGGTAAATATGACCTATAACAACAGGAAGGTATACATGTGACTCTATAGAGATGTGATTTGCACCCGTGGTACATAGTAAAATATCAACAGCATCACAAATACGAATGTAAAAGCAGTATGAAAGGCAATATACACAAAATGCATTCTATCAACCATAATAAGGTAGAGTAGAGAAAATTTAAAGTTCTACAGTAACAGGAGAAAAATGATGAACCAGTTTATAGCCATCATTGAAAAGTCCTTGCAGCTTCTCTGGTATAGATGGATAAGTAAGAGACCAAGCATCCGCACCTGTTCTGCAATAAATATTTAATTAGTCCACGCATGCTTAGCATTTCAAAATGAAAATATGTGGGGTAGACAACTTCAACAACCATAAATCTAATATAAGCACTGTGCTGGACAAGAGCTTCCCACGAATGTTTTTGCCCAAAAAGAGTCTTTTCTTTGAAAATCCCAAAAAGAGATTTCTATTGGAATAAGCTTAAATAATATGAACTACATTTGAATTCTAGACTTAGAGAGTGTTTGGTTCAATGTTATTGTAATATTATGTTGTTTAGACAAAATGAGTGTTTGCTTTGATGACATGTTTAGCTAATATTGAAAAAAATTACAAAATTGCTACTATAAAATAATACCTAAATGTCACCATAACTGTCATGAAAAGAGGTGAAGTTAGATTGATTTTCTATTATTTTTTTAATATAGTGACATTAAAAAAAAAAAAAATAGAAATAAAGTAAATGTAACATCTTATGACCTAAATATACATGTATTACTTACTTTGACTTCAAGAAGTTGTATGACCTAAGGTACTTCTCAAGAGGGACATCTATCCTGGAGCTATTCTAGCTCTAGCATGCCTACATAGTTCCCATCATTAGCTTCATAGTTTTGCCCTAAAATGTGCATCTACAGGTTGGGATCACACTATTACTTAAGCCTCGTTTGTTTCGAAGTTAAAAATTAATCTGGCATATCACATCACATAAAATTTAATATTAAAAATCAACTTTATTTCACATCCTACACACATCACTAAAATAATAACTAACTTATATCACATCCCTCACATATCCCAACATAATAATTAATTTTATATTACATCCGTCACATATTCTAACATAATAATTAACTTTATTTCACATCATTCACAACTTTTAATAAAAAAATATTTCTATCTAAGTTTAATTTTAACCTTACAAACAAACAGAACCTTATATATATATATATATATCATAGGATCTTCTCTCAACATGTTTATGTAGGACTACTACATCGTACTTATTCGCATGAGATTTGCCTAAAAGTTATCCTCTCAGTACCCCCTTCTCAGAAATTGGCCTCCTTACTGAGATTTTTCCCACCATGACTCATGGATCATGGGTCACATCCCACATGTGACCTACCCACCACGACACTAAGGTTAGAATCGACTTTAATACGATGCTGTAACACCACATATCCGAACTGTAGAGTCATTGTCCACTTTGGCATTAAAGAATTGCGTGATTTGATGTTTTCTCATCACTCAACTACTCTAGCGCTACTCCAACTAAAGCACTTTGAACTGACGAGTTTTCATCCTAGCCTCATGAATTTACCCCAAAAAGTACCTCTATAAGTTGAGATCACACTATTACTTGTATATCTCAGGATCACCCGACTTGTCCATGTAGGACTACTCCATTGTACTTGTTCGTGTGGAATTTGCTAAGAAGACCCCCTTTCAGGCAAAGAAGCATAGCACTTCTGTATATCATGTGTCATGCAGTACCGTATCCTGATATCCTAGTATCATATCCTTACTTACTAGGTGTTTCTACAATATTAAGCAAAACCTATAGTAAACTTACACGATCACATAGATATTTATAGTATTATTTGATGTGTCATCTCATTTCTGTGTCTTGTAATTTAGGTAGTTATCATATCGAAGTGTTGTGTTGCGTTAGATCCCTGTGTCCACATGTTTTGTTCGTGCTTCTTAGCTTTCAATACTTGGTGTCCTCGTTGAGGTTTGCCTAACCATAACTCAGAGGCACTTAAATCTTAGGTCACATGTGACCTTTCCATTATGGCTCAAAAAGCAGGATTAACTTTGATATTATATTATAATATCTTATATGTTGCTTTAGTTTTACGGAACCACATGACTTGAGGTGTTTCTTAGGAGATCACCCATTCTGATGCTATCCATCTCAGGCATGCTTAACTATAGAATTCTCATCATTAGCTTTAAGGTTTTGCCTTAAGAGGTGTACATTTATTTATAGAATTTCTACTATTAGCTTCACAGTTTTTCCCCTAAAAGCATCTCTTAGGGCAAAACCGTGAGGCTAATGATGACAATTCCATAATTAAGTATGCTTGAGCTAGAGTAGCACTATGATAGGAACCTCCTAGGAAGGACCTCAAGTCACGCAATTTCCCAAAACTAAAATGGATAATATCTCTACATCTGGGTCATGAGACGTTATAGTAAACATTTAGATAACATTGATATTTAGATAATACAAATAAATGACCTAAGCACCCGTTACTGATGTCAAGGAGAACATTATGAGATTAATAAGCTAAAAGTTAATGAGCCTACAAACGGTCAAGGTTTTCAGTGCATAACCCAGGAGAAGTATTCTAACATACAATAAGCATCAGGACGTGATAGCTTAAGAGTTCAGTTCTCATCCAATTAGAATCCCATCCACAACAGCCCAAACAAGTACTCTTCAGGTTAAGGATCCAGCTTTCCAGGCCAGGCCAGGCTAAAGGAGTACAGTGTGTTGGTATGACCGGTTATAGAGTTCAAGTGCAGCAACTAAGCTGCACTAGGGTGTTACACGCCATAAAACCAATGCTAATAAAAGCAGATATATTGGGATGTTAGATAACACCGCTAATACCCTAGAACGGCAGTAATAAAGCTTCTAAAAGAAGAAAAAAAATGATGCTTCAGGCTTATGACTTGTAATATTACGTGCTGCAAAATCCACTTGTTAGGAATGACTTGGGATAACAAAACGATCAAGCCTACGAATAAACCTTCAGCAAGAACCAAAATGCCAGTTATGTAAAAATCTTTACTGTACAATAGTACACTTGCCCATGCGAAATGATAAACTAAAAGATGCAAGTATTCAAATCTTTGAATGACAATCATTTTTATTCAATTATTATTAAGGAAACTTTTGAAAATAGTTGACCAGATAACATCTGTTAAACTTTACCAACTTCCATCAACAAAGAGTTTATTCATGATCGAGATCTGATAGCCTACTATGAAGAGTGGGCAACACACATTTTCACAGACGTATTTGCAAGACATCCATCAAAATCAAACGCAGCAATTTTTTCTGAACCTTGAAGGCCTTCTTCCTGGTTATGCAGAAATAATAATGAATTATGAAACTTGTGACATACTGTTAATTATAGTTTATGTGTTCTAACTATTCAACATACAATTTACCCGTTCATTAAAAATTAGAGTCTTAAAAGCATTCCAGTTTAGTGGAAGACTAGCATCCTGCAACAAAGAGAATAAGAATACACAATTAAGAATGCATATGAAAAAGAAAAGGAAGACGCATGCCAAAATTTGAGAATGCATATGAGAAAGAGAAGGAAGATGCATGTCATCAGGCTCAGGTAAAACTGTACTTCAAGGAAAGAAGAAATCACCTTGTAGTTATTTTTCACATCAGAGAGTGAAAATTTGAGTTCTAACTTGTTTCTATTAACTGCTCCCAGGATCTGAGAAGTTTATGCAACAAAAAAAAAGATTAAACCACCTACTTGCATACATGAACAGTCCATAATACTGAGGCATAAAAAAACCAAAAGAAACAATAATCGATTACTAATTGCTGGAAAGGAACAAAGTGCATGAAAATGTGGATCCAAATAACAGCTATAATTTTGTTGAAGGTACAAAGTAGGGGATCCATAAAGAAACGCACTATCTACCAAAATTTACAACAAGACATTCAAATTTCAAAAGTCTTAAGCATAAAGATTTAAAGGTATAACTACCTTTCGTTCCTTGACTTGCCTATCATCTAATTCTTCAATTGCCTTTCCGTTGTTCTACAAAGAATGTGATCGAATAAACAATCATCAAATACAAGATAAGCTCGTAATATATTTCAGTAATTATTGCAACAGCTTAGCAATCCATATTATGATTCCAGATTATGTACCCCAAGAATGAAGCAATGCAATGATACATAGCTCTGGAAACTTTAACATTACTAAAGCATGGTACAACTTGTGAAAAAAATATGGCCCAGCATGGATGGAACCTCCGCTAAAGCACATACATGCTGGGATAACGGTGTAAGAAAGATGGAAACATGCAATTTTAAAAAATTAACAATGTAGACTTTCATGATAGTTCTCAGTACCTTCATCGGAGATAAATTGGAGATAACAGCATTTAACCTAATTCAACTAGTAAAAATTCTTGAAACCACAGCACAAACAATAATAGTAAGCCTTAATTCCAAACCTGTTGGGGTTGGCAATGCTATCTATATGAGAGCAAGTGAGTCAATATCATGTCTAATGACCATGTGTCAGTTGATATGAAAGAAACTATCAATATGAGGTGAAATTTAAACCATCATACAAAACAAAAAAAGTAGGTACTGAATAGACATTTTGACATGAAATTGAATTAAGAGCTCACAAAAGCCAGATTGTGCAAAGATCTAAAAACTGCAAAGTCATTTTGGTTGTCCTGGCTCCTCAACATGTATACAGGCCTCCAAATAAAAATTTGAGCAGTGAATCCCCTCTTGATACATATAAGCATCGCCATTTGTCATGCATATAGCATAAAAACAAACATGGATGTGGCAGATTTGACAGACGCTATTCTTTGGATCAAGATCTTTACTCATAATTTTTTTTTCTTTCCATTCAAAGGACATGAATGTGTCCAGAAAATAACTAAATTCCATTTAATTCTTGCTTTTTGATTAATAAAATACATCAGTGAAATATAGCGCTAACCCTTTTAATTGACTGATTAGAGGATGCCTCTGCCTCAAAATTCCTTAATGCTTCCTGATCACAGCTCTGAGTTTGACAAATGCATTCTATTAAAAAACAAAACCAAAATAATAATAAGCAAAACTTTATTGATAATCCAACATTCTGCGAACCTTCAGTAAAGAGAAACCCTTAATCTCCTCTAGGGTACAAAGTGGATGGGAACTGGTTGGGAAGCAGCTCAAATGATGCCATTTGACCAGATCAAAACCTTTAGGGTCCTTCATGGAGAGGCCCAGCCTCACTGAACCTGCAGCGATGGCCTTCTGGCAGACTTTGCAAGATGATCGATTTGATTTAGCATATTCCACCAATAATTTCTGTGTTGCCATGCGAACTCTAAGGACCAGATGTTGCTTAACGAGTTTGGAAGAAAGGATTGACTGAGGACCAGTACAAAAAAGCAAGGAAAATCTTGAGATACTCAAAACATATTTCATTTGTTGAATCAGTAAACCTGTAAAATTCTAGATCATTTAATTCATAGTTACAAGTTATGTTTTCTAAACTAGGCATTACTGAATCAGCATATCAAACAAATTGAAAACATGTTGCAAAAGGAACTAAAAGGGTTTTAGTGCCATAAATAAGACATCTAGAATTTGAAGCACAAATTTAGGTGAGATGTTTTCTTTAGCCGTTTTTTATGGTGAAAAATGAATAAGGCATTTCTCTGCCCTAATTATAACACTTCACTAATATCTTAACTTTGCTATCATATTTGCTCACCCAATATGTCAACCAAATTAAACCTACAAGCATTTTATCGATAAAATATAAACTGTTGTATTCTATAGGGGGCGTTAACATCTGACACAAGTCAGAAATTTCAGGTTTCAGTTGAACAGATTATGTCCTGTTCATGTTTGCAGATCACCTTTTTTCCCATTTCTAGAAACGTCTCCGGATCAAATTTTGAATATCTGCTCGGAGGTAGATTGAAACTAATCCAATTTGTGGAACAAGCATAGTACGATGTAATTTAGTGCTATAAAAGTGGGTCAAACTCAACTAGGATCTAGTCAGGTTCAGCTAGACTAAAGTGTTAAGAGGTCATAAATTTTTACATTGTAATGATTCGAATAGATTTCACCTTGACCTTATATAAGGTCATCAGATTCAGATCAAACCTTGAATTGACCAATTGAACCATTTTAACCTACTGCCTTGATAAATGACCAGCTAGAAAATGATGACAACTGGAGTTCCAAGAACAAATGAACACAACATTAGAGATAATTACAGTGCGGAACTTCAAATACAACAAATACAAGAGTATCTAGGATATTTTTTACTAAAAGTATCTATGAATTTCATGTTTCATATTATGACTATATTTGCAATGATCGTATCATCCTAATTTTATATACATCTAGTTAAGGTTTTCCTCAAAGGCTTTTGCCTTGGAATGATCAAGGTGAAAAAGCTTTCAGAACAACAAGAAGCTCTTGGAAGCCAATGGCTTATGATAAAAATACTAGATCTATATTTATCCTTGATTGTTTCTTTTTGTATGTCAACGTTGGCATCCTTATAGGCCTAAACAATACTAGGCTGTTTCCTAAAGAAAAGCAAAATCGTTAATTTCAAAACTACATGGGGTGATGTACATAGACTTTTCTTATCCATTTAGCTCTATTTAAATGCGGGCAAAAATATATATTTGGAAATAAAACGCATCTGCTTTAAATATTGTATCATGACTGTGGATTACAAGTCATAGGTACATTTCCTTGGTAGAATCAGCAACAAAAAATACAAACAAACATTTTCCTTCAATTGCCTGTTTCAAAGTGAAGGGATTTATAATTTTAAACATAAAAGCCATATATAAGTTGCCTTCACCAATGCCAACTTTAAACCAAAGAATGGATTGAATGGCGGGATTTACGTCGAAATACAAACACAAAAGCTCATGCTAAATTACTTTCCTTTTAATAATTCTTTTCATTTTAATTACTTACAACACTAATGCACAAAATACAGAAGAGAAGAAAAGGGGTCCTAGATAAGCATGCTATGAAGCACAGAGGCTTCTAACAAGGTTTCGTGGTGGTGTTAGACACAAGTCAGACACTGACACTCCATGAACACTCCTGAACACATCAAAATCCGTATCCAAATTTATTTTAAATAAAAAGCAAACTAGACACATCTGACGAAGGATAATTACAGGACATTTCAAGAAAATATTTTATTAAGTTTGTTCTTTCTCAATCTTACTTGTTTTATCATAGATTTATTTTGTATATTTGCTTATTCTCTTTTTTTTGGATAGTTCATTTGTATACTGAAACATGCGTGCTTTTATGTATCACTATACTAATAAGAATGAAAATATCCTATTCATTGTATTTAACTTTTTTTACATTAGATTTATTATTAAATTGGTTACTTATATATTTTTTTCATAAATTTTTAATTTAATTTATAACATAATTTTTGAAACTTATAAAATAACTACTTATTTACAGTTTTATATTTGCATAATATTAGTAGAAAACTTCAAAGCAAACTGATTAGTTTTTTTAAAAATGCATTTAATTATTTGTAACTTATTATTTGCTTCGATTAACTAAACAATTGTCTATTTCAATGCCTTTAAATTGATTTATCAATCAATCTTTTAAGTGTTTATGAAATATATGAAGAAAAAAATTACTAAAATGAGAGATGAATGTCGCATATGTTTAATCAATTTTATGATTTTTTTTATTTTTACTTAAATTTTAATAAATAAATAATTTTATTTATGTAATATGTTCAAAAAAGTGTTATCTTATTTTTTAAAATATTGTATCCCTGTGTCAATGTCATATCGTCTCGTGTCTCGTATCGTGTTTATGCTTCATCAGAAGCAAGCAATTGCAGCTGATTCTCCTTGCTTCACTTAAATTATTTCAAGTTTCCAAAACCTTTGGTTTTCAAATATATAGTCTAGAACCTCAAAGTTAGAAAACTACAAGAAAAGTTGTCTTATAGATTGTGTTTTCACATTGTTAATAGGTAAAAACACTCTTGTTACTTAGAATTTAATAATGAAGACAATCTGTTTTATTGCTTGTTAAAATCTCCTTGGATCATTTTGACAAATGCCAAAGAACTAAAATGAAACTCCCTTTGTTGACGCTTTTATCAGCAACGAAATCTTACTCATGTTATTTGTCACACTTAACAAGTGCTTTTAAACAATTACTATTTTTATTTGTTTTTCATTAAAAGAATATATCTTGGAAGCAATAAGGTTATGACAATTGACCATATAAAGCAAGTACTTTAGCGTAGAATGGGCCAACTAAGAGTGGTTGTTTACTTGAGAAATGATATTCTTGGAAAAGTTAGCATTATCACAATATCAAAAAGGTATGCAATAAAATGCACTTTCTGCAAGATTTCTTAATTTTGCTTAAAATAGGGAAATTTCTAATGCTGAAAAACATGGAGTGCTGGCACAGTTGTAGTAACATCTTCGCAAATTGGTAACATTAAAAAAGGTCAGTCAACAAAGAGTAAATATTCAGCTTGGAGGAAAATCATTAAATACTAAAAGAACTATGCCCTCATAACCAACAAAAAGATCATAGTCAGCAATAAAAATTCGATACTACATAACACTAGGAAAAGACATGAATTTTATAATTAGAAGGGAAAATTTCCAAATAATCTACTTTTTTCTTTTTCAAAATAATCTTAGTTGTTAGAATATAAAAATATTTTGCGCCATTTAGGTAAGTTGGCAACTAGCAATTTAACATAGTATTAAAGCTAGAGGTCGCAAGTAGAAAATCTTGGTGACTCCCAATTATCTATATCATAAGGTTAAAAAAAATTACCTATGCTAAACCCCACACTACAAAATAAATAAACTTATGCAGGAGGCTTGCTAGAATATAAAATTATTCTGGGCCATAACTTACAAGCATAAGATTTTAAGTTATGGCCTAGAATAATTTCATATTCTAACACTAATGTTTAATATAACTTCAAAACAATTATCTTTGGTAAGTCTTATTCAGGGATAGGACTTATACATGTTTGCAATTCAACATGTATTAAATAAGCGTAAGTTATATCCCTCAAATAGAACTGAGTTTGAAAATTAACCCACCAAAAATACTAAATTTTTTATTAATACAAGTTCAAGTTGTTGAAATTCTTCTTGTGACCCACAATGAGTACCATTTCATCACAGAAGCAACTTAATTTTGTCACAGTAGTGATGATGGAAACATAACTCCAAAGTTTGGAGGAAAAATTACGAAATGAATCATTGCTTTTTAAAGCTTGGAGAAAGTATAAAAAAAGAACAAATTTGTAGAAACAATTTTTGGTGAATTCCTTACATGTTTGTACAGATTAAGGTATCATGATCCATATTATATTTAAATACTATTAATTAGGTTCCTATAATTTTTCAAATATGTGAATTAGGCTTGTAGTTATCATCTGCAATTCAATGGGTCCATTTTAGCATATTCCACCCAAAATTAACTGTTAAGATCCTCAGTGAGAGAAAAAAATGTCTTAAAGCTACATTTGAAATTTGCATTGTGACTAAATTACCCCTAGCTCCTCTTCTTGATTATAACTTCTTTACAAAGGTCATTTATGAATTTACTAGGCTTTCCCTCTCACTTATTCTTCGTAACTCACTGAAAATTTCTTCAGAGTAAATGTACAACTGTATGTTATACTTGTGAAGGAGTTTGTGTAACTTTAGTTCTTTTATCATAGTATAAGTTTACACATATTCATAGAGATTTTCAAATTTTTCTTTACTTTTGCCAGATTTTCTAGAATTTTAGCTCTGGAGGAAATTATATTTACTTTGAAATAAACATATATCACATTTTTCTACATATTTCAAAGCTTAAGAAAACAATAAATAGATTTACCAATTTTTCTTTGATTTTCATAAATTATTAAGAATTTCTGTGAAATGAATGTACATTGTACTTGTGAGTGCACCTTGGTAATTTTACAAAATTCCCAAGGTATATTACTCTTCTGCAGGTACTTCAAAAAGTCAAATTTCCATAGTCACCACCATATCCCAAAGTGAAATATAATTTTGTTTCTCATTACTAATAATGTAACTAAGGCACATAATTGAAAATTGAACGCAGTTTAGGGGCAATTACATACACAATAAGGAAGGATAACCTGCTTGCAAGAGTGCAGAGTTTGCTGAAGTAGCATCAGTGAATTTGGAACACGTAAAGGAAGCTCCTAAGGGCCTTGATCGACAAGCTAGATAGTGTCCGACCGCAACAGAAATGGATTAAGAGCTTTCCGGTGGCATTGTTAACATACAGGAGATGGAATTATGGATAAGCTATGCTCCCAATCTCCATCGTCTGCCCCGATCAACTAGGCGGGAGGATTCCGGCTCCGCGCATCTGCGAGATGCCGGCGACAAGGAAAAAATGATGACCTCCGGAGAGACGAGAAGGTCCGAGGAGCGTTGAGTCCAAGTTAACCTAAGGTCGGTTTAAATAGATTGATTGTTTTTTATTTAAATTGAAATTAATGTTTTTTTATTTAAATTGAAATTAAATTTTAAGGAGATATTTTTACTTTTAAAATTTATGAAATGTTTAAAGAAGCACATAAAATCTTAGAAATGATCGAAGAAGAAAATTGGAATTTGGCTTAAAATTAACTTTAGAAGATAACACAAATATTTAAATAATATTGAATTAAAAATTCACTAAATTTTTTTAAAATACTTTTTATTAATATTTTACATTCATTTTAAGTCATATATAAATTTAAATATTTAAAATTAATTTTATTTTATATCTTACATATATTTTATTCTTAAAAATTAATTTTATTTTACATCATATATATATTTTATTAAAAAAATATAACTCTATTTCATATCTAATATAATTTTAATACACTTTTTACTTCACATTATCGCATCATAATACTTTTTTTTATTTCAAAAACATACTGCAACTAAGCGAACTTAAATATACTTTGCTTGTCATATTAAGTTTAATTGCAAATATCATCCTAGCCTTTAGGTTGGAATCCTATTTTATGTAGAAGCACAAATTTAAATTTATTTCTAATGAGTTTTTAAGATTATATTCTAAATTACTTGAAACTTCACTTAATAAAAAGACTTAAGTTTAAAATATTTATATACTTCGGCAATTTATTAGAAAAAAAATTAAATTCATTAACCCACTTAAAATAAATCTTCAACCTAACAAACTCAGTCAAACAAAATTCTAACTTCTCAAACCCACATGAAATAGAAACCCAACCTTAAAAATTTAGATAATATTTACCTTCTTAAGTTTGATCAAATCAACGAAATGTCAATTGAATTATAATTCACAACATGCATATTTGTTAATAATATATCGCCTTTATTTCATATCTCACATACACCAAAATAACCACTAATTATTTTCCATATTCAAAATAACAATTAATTTTATTTCATAATGTATACAATTTTAAATAAAAAAAATTCATTTAAAGTTAACTTTAAAGTTGTTAACATTAACATAACTAAATAACCAACTTGAGTAATTAAAATCCAAAATTTACAATTATTTTAATAGATAATATATGAAACATATTATCTACATGTCTTAATATCTAAATATTATTTTTTAAATAATAATTTTAAATTATTTTAAATAATTATTAATATATATCATCAAATAAAATAATTACTTTTTATATATAACATAGCATCTAGCATTAACCTTAAGCATATGAGCTCATTGCATAAAGTAAATGTGATACATAGCACTGTAGTTACTGATAAAACAGAGCTTTTCTAAAAAATAAAAAATGAAAAGAAAAAAAAAAGCATTAGCCTCAGGTCCTTGAAGTCCGGGCCCACTTGTTCACAGCTCGATCCATATATTTGCAAATAAAAAATAATAATAATAACAATAAGACTTTATCTCATTAGATAAAATCAACTATATAAAACTTTTATTTTCAACACCATTTTATTAAATAATAATTTCTCATTTAATTCTATATAAAATATTTCTTTATAATTTCTTAATGCATCTTTTTTTATCTTCTCTTTCTTTTTACAAAAATAAAATCTGATGACTCAACTCTTTTTATCAAAACTTCTACAATCTAAGAATCATAAATCCAAATCATTTAAGACAATTATCTCTAAATTTATTTTCAATTGAAAATACTCTAATCTTCTCACAAATATATTTCTCATCCTACAAGTAAAAGCAAAATTAACTAAATTTTTGAGCCCAAATCATCTAAATCAACTATTTTTAAATTTATTTTCAATTAAAAATACTCTAACTTTCTCACAACTTTAGTTCCCATCAAATTAAATCAGCTAAAGATGTCTATTCACGAGCCTACGCTAGGATTTCAATCGGTTCTTGTCAAACGCCACGTCAAAAAATTAAGAACATAAATCCGATAACTCGAACAAAATGTCCAAGTAAGAACATCTATGTAGAGACTGATATACTATTCATACTAAAAGGATTGTATTCATTAATAAGTTGTAAAAAATTTAATCACAAATAATCTCTCAACCATCACATCAAAAAAGTAGAAGATTCATTAAATTGAGAATCATTACCAGCCCATAATGTGAAGCTCGAAAAGCAGGAAAAGGCAAGGCTTGATGTAAGGCATCAAGAAACTTTGCATCCATTTTCACATCAGATGTAATGGATCTTAACATACATTAAAGCACAAAGAGTGAATGGATGCCTTTCAATAAGATAAGCAAGGCTCTTCAATCTCTACATACAATTTACATAAAATGAAGGCAAAATATCATGTTTGCATAGCGCACTATTGAAATCATACGTTAGATATATTTCTCATGTGACATATATATACTTAATTTATTTCTCAACCGAAGTATATACTTTATAGAAATGAGAAATATACGTCACATGAGATATATTTAGCATATAATTTTAATAGTATGTCATACATACACAATATTTATTTGATACCAAAACACTCTTTTAAATCAACAATAAGAATTTCAATTATGATACAATCAAATGCTCTACTCCCATGATTAAGTGTACCAATAAACTTTGTTCACCACACATCTAATCATATAAACCCTCCTGCTCCCATACGTCCACTAGGAAGTCGATCATTTCCTGCATACGTGAAATAGATTCAATGAATAAAGAACTACATTTGGATGTCATTAAAAAGAAGATCAATCATGAGAGTAGCCTGGCAGATTTAGTTGAAATTCGAAACTTGCTCAACTTTTAATTTTAATCCAAACTGACTTGAATAATCTGGAGTCCAGTTCAAGTCAAAGGTAACTAGCTCAAAAACATTTTTCGAGTTCTCTAACATTATACATATATAAAGAGAACAAGTGACTGCTGTGGTGGTTGAGGTAAGGTAAGAGACAGGTAAATTAATTGGGAGATCACAGGTTCAATTGATTTCAAGTCAACTTAATTTGAATTCAAGCTGGGTCAAATTCAAATGGGAGATCATGGGTTCAATTGATTTCAAGTCAACTTAATTTGAATTCAAGTTAGGTCAAACCCAACTCATTTCGACTCGAGCCAACTCAAACTTGAAAGGCAATCGAATTTGAATCAAAGTCAAGTCAAGCTAGGATGGTTCGAGCATCAGTAGATATAAGAGAAAAGTGGAGACTTACAGAGAGAGGTATAGGATGTGGAAAGGGCTTGTTGCTTCCCAGCAAACTATCATATGTTGCATTCCAACTGGTTAAGATACAAGAACAAACTTGAGATAAGATGAAGTCATAAGATGAGAAGCATCTCTATCGGTGCTGTGCAGTGGTCATGTCAATCAGTTCAATGCGTCAATGGCAGCTATGCTACATCCTTAGAACTTCACAGAAAACAGCATCTAGAGCACTTAAAGTAAGATCCAGCAAGTAAAAGAAATATTTTTTCATTAAGTAAAAGACAACTAGATTAAGGGTAAGTTAAGTAAACCATTCCCTGGCTTAAATATGACTAACAGCCCTTTGGTTTCAATTCACTATTAGCTATTCACTTAAATGAACTTATGTCCTATGTCTCACTTACAGAGGTATTATTCGCTTTGGCTTTAGGAATACTGCGTGACTTGAGTACTTCCCAGGAGGCGACTCATCCCAAGACTACTACTCTAGCTCAAGCACATTGTACGCTTAACTGTAAAGTTCTCATCATTAGGCTCTTTTTGGCATTATTGTGCTGTATAAAAAGACATGCTGTATAGTTGTATGAAAAATATGAAAAAAGAGTGTCATATAAAGATGTTTTTTTGTTTTAATAAACTACTGTTAAAATCTGCTGTCAAAAACAAAATCGTTTGGCAAAAACTACAGCACCATATAGCAAATTAATACTTTTGATCAAATTAAACATACATATGGCAATTTTAATTATATATAATGCTGAAATAATGATATATATTTTGTTGTTGTATTTTATTATATATATTATTTCATATATGATAAATCTGATTATATATAATTTAAAATATAATAATTATTTATATATCGATGATAGATTTTTCAGAAATATGTACATTACTTGGTAGCTATATATAATGATTATAATTATAATTATTTTAATTGTAAATACTATTGAAATTATATAATACTTAATTATAATCTCACCACCAAAGCTTTTTATAATACACACTAAAGCTTTATATTTACATTTAAAATGCTCAAAATAGCACAAATATTACTTATTAACACCCCCCCCCCTCCCGAAAAAGTACTTTTTATTTACATTTAAAACTCTCAAACTAGCACAAATAATGCTTACTAAACCCCTAAAGCTATTTATTTATATTTGTGTAAACAAATGGGCTGACACAGATTTGACAAGTTGGTCCTGACAGATTACTAACCAAGAAGATCAGGGCATTTAGGCTATTAAGTTTATTAAAATTTGAAATTCAGAAATATACTTAATCCTGTATTTTAAATTTCAAAATTTTCATTATGATGAATTATGATGAGCTTTAATTATGTATTTCAAATTTCAAACTGAATTTGGGTCTATATAAGGAGCCTTCTTCTCTTTGGATGCACATGTTTATTACAAGTTATCAGCCATAGAAACGAGAATAAAATTTGATTATGCTGGAGGCTACATTAGGTACAACATAACTAACGTTAAGCTAATTGTCTAATCAGTCAATGCAATAAGGAACTGTATGACTTCCACTTTTCCAGAAAAGAATTATTCAACCAAAATTTCGCAGCGTGGACTATTATGAATTCTTCTATACAGGGGATGAACAGAGACAAACCTTAACCTTGGTTCCTTAACCTGCTCAGTCCGTTTATCTGGCTTTTTATTGCCAACCCACTGTTGCCTGGTTTGGTGCCATAGAACTAAACCTGTGGTTAAAAAGTACTATTAATTTCACCTTGAGTAAAAATTAATATAGCTCAAACTTGAGCACGGCCTTAATCAAGTCTTTGAGATTTGAGGATATAATAAGCCTGAAAAAGGACACAAGTTGTTGGAAGAAAACGTGTGTTGAATTTTTTAGAATTGAATTTAACTTAGCTGCAAAGTTTTAGTCAAAGTTGGTTACCACTTCTAATTTAAAGTATGACAGATTTTAAAGTATAGAATCATCATCATCATCATGACTAGTGCTACCTATTAGGTTGTTTCTTATCTCTTTGGGTTCACTCTTGATGCAAAAAAATAGGGAAAAAAACATGGTGATGAGAGGAGAATGAGCCAATTATCAATGTGTCCAAAAAATTCTACATTAGTTTAACTTCATTGAACACATTTAAATCAAAACTCAAAAGAAAACTCTAGCTTTTGCTCAAGTACTCAGAGCTTCTCCATTTACCAGTGGAGTAACGGTTTGAACAGTTTTTTGAAAACTCTACTTTCTTAATCATGCGGACACAACAGGAGCCGGATTTGACCAAATCTACCATTAAAAGCTAAATCAAATTGTGCCATGATAAAATTTTGGATGGACTGCTGCAAATTATATCAGTTATTTACTGTTCTATTTGTTATTTTATCAAGTTTGTTTGTATTCAAGTTATTTTATTTTGGGACTCATGAGCAATTATGTCCAATATAATTAGTGTACGTTTAGATTAGTTTCCTATCTGAACAGTGTAACTGGACATTTAATTATCGAGATGCCATAAATGAAACTTTGAGTTAGCTCGTGATTCACATGAACAAGGCCATATCCTAAGAAAGGAAAGGGTGCAGTCTAATGATGAGAAACCTCAAACTCTATCTTGTTACCTAATTTCTTCCTTCCTACCCAATTTCCTTTCCCTTATAATTCTATGGCATTCAAGCGATCTACTGTACACTATCTTGATCCCACGAATGGATGCTAGGTGCTAGGAAAAGTGCACTATTGATTGGGATCAAAATAAATTGTATATTGGCTTCGTGATCCCACTTAGTTCATCTCAGAAGATGCCCACGCTGACACTTCGCAATACTGAGCCTCCCTATCTAGTCTTCTTACTAGCCAGTGGTCTTCTCCTCAGCCAAGGGGTTCGCTTCATTCCTGGGAAATGCAACACCAAGTTCCCAAGTGCCACATAACCCTTCTGTGACCCACTAAACTTTCTCAATTTTTTTTTTAATCTACCTGGTGCACTACAATTTCGCTTAACCCACTTATAAAATGTGAAAGGGCGATCAAAATTTATTGAAATAATAAACTTTGCTCTGACTGCAAGATTTGAACATTAGTCTAGACCAATTATTTGATTAATAATCTTTTTTCTTTTGATATAATAATATAGAGATAACATATTTTATTCCTAATTCCGTAAATGTAACTGATTGAATATCAATCGACAAACTTAGTTTAACTTAGTAAATTCTATTTTACTGACAATCTAGCAGAATTGAAATTTTAATTTGGTGTGTTGCAGGAATGTGGGTTCTTAGATCATGGGATTGCTCTTACAAAATAATTTTTTTTAATCACGATATAACTTTTTTCATTAATTGATCTCCAATTGGCATTCTGTTCAGCAAAATTTATGTACGGAATCTAGAAACGTCTACCAGCCTATTCAATTTTGATGTTTAACACAATGACCTCCAGCAAATATCAGATAAACTGGAATGTCAAAAGAGAAAAACACAAACCATGATTCACAAATTCGGAAGGGTTACTTGTGCTGCCAACTCCACCATGGAGATCAAGGGTCTGAGTAGATGCACTAATCGAGGAGACGCTTCTTTGAGACTGAACTGCACTATTTTCCATTTCGTATGTGCTAGTACTCCAAAAGTCTTCTGATGCACAGTGCTTTTTGATCGACTGGCCCTGAATTTTTAGACCCTTTGACGGTTCATCCACCGCTGTTATTGGAGTTGGTTTGCTAGAGCATCCAAAACAGCATCTGCTCTGTTGCAAATCAGGAAAAAAAAACCAACTATATGATTAGTGATGCCGAACAAGAAACTTAAATTTCAAAGATCAATAAGTGAATTGGCAACCGATCATAGAATGTGAAAGGAATGTTACCAAAAATTATTACGCAATAATAAAGATCAATCTAAAACATAAAATAAATTAAGAACAGGGAAAATAAGAGTCCACCAACCCAAATTAAAACATGCACAATCAACCAGTCAGAGCAGCAACAAATAGGGCAACACAAACATATATTAACCAATAACAATGCTCTCAAATAATAATGCGGGTCTAACTGACGGCGACAATCTTTCTGTAGTGTTCGCTTACAAGGCTTTGCGGGAAGTAAGTGCGGAAGGTGAGTGCAGGAGGCGGGCATGACAGACCCGCAAAAAGCAAGCGCAAGAGACCCACGGGGGTATGCATGTAAAAGACTTGTAGCGGCCGACGCATGGGAGATTGATGGCGATGGACGCGGAGATTCAACGAGTAGATTGACTATGAACAACTTGAAGTAGGCGATACACTAGTGGGATTGATGGGCCAGCTAAAAAAAGAGCTCTTCGGGTAGCTGATGGGAGGATAAGGCTTCCCGTGTGATGCAAGTGGAGGAAAGGCTTGATGATGCATGGTTACGGTTTCTCAAAATGGCAATGATTATAAATTAATAAATCACTCCTAGATAATATTTGGAAAAGAATGAGAAAATACCTTAATCAAGTTAAGGTATTTTATATGGATTTTCATTTGAAGCCCCAACATTTTCCTTTATTGAGATCTAACACTCTAAATTGTAATTCAAACTTATATTTTTATTTAGACTCATCTACCACAATAGTTTGAGGCACCTACATATAACTTATTATATTCAAAATTTAAAATGCAAAAATAAAAGCAAATAAGCTCATATCTTTCTGTATTAGTTATAGAGACTCTAATTGGATATATCCAAGAAATAGTAGCTTGGTGTATGCTTTTCGCAAATGATATTTTCCCCGTTTGTAAGAGCAGAAAAAGGGTAGCTCAAGGCTTAAAAAGTTTGGAAATATAAACTATAAGTCGATAGAAATTCCAGTAAGGAGAATTGAGCTATTTGATTTTACTTGTGTTTAAAGAAGAAGACCAAATAAGATATGACAAGAAACTATTACAAAGACTCTCACATATTTGGACATAAATGAGGACTTGTTATTCGATAGAGCACAATGAAAACAAAAGATACATATAGCCTAAATGTGATAAAGACTTAATGGTGGTGGTTGTTGTAAAAGCAAACCATAACAAGCCAAATACTAGAACCACATAAAAGGCAAACAATATATCACAAATAAAGCAACATAAATTTGAAAATTCTTATTTAAAATAAAATAGTTATACCAAGCGAGAATTTTCAATTTTGTTAATAAGTTGCCAATCATGTTAATCTGTCATATCTATCATTGTTCATTCATCCAACTAGATCGATACCACCTAGTGAAATATGATGGTCCGATGATATGGTGTCCTCACCAACTCTCTCCAAGCAGGAAGAACTTGATCTTGTCAGTAGGGATCAACTTTACTGCAATATCTCTCCAAGAAGCCAAGACCAAGTCACTGAAGACATATCCAAAGAAATCCAATAGTCCTCCGATGGGGCACATTTGTCCAACTAACCAAATACCTCTAATATCTACTATTTTGAGTTGACATTATCTATTCATCAAGAATTTGGTCAATTTGCCCTTTTTATGAAAAATTATATAAGTGAATACTCAAAGTAGGCTCACTATAATTAAAAAGATAACTGGGCGTTACTGGTAATTCTTTTAAAGCAACTAAATCTAAAATAATGAAAATAGCACTAATCCCAAAATATCACAGTAGATCCACCAGATACACATTCGACCGTATTTTCGACTTTAAATGGACATGCCCCACGAGCTTGTAATTTCTTAATAATACTAAAGGAAACATTCATGTCTCACCTCAATCATCATGAAATTGCCCTCAGAAAATCCTTCTACTCTTCTATAAACAATTGTCATTCGTTTATAAGTACTATATTGATACTACTCTTTTTATTGATGCCTTTCTCGGTCTTTTGGCTAAGATCAAGTGTACTACTCTTTTTATTGATGTGTTGACACAAATTGCCTACCATGTTGTGAAATGAGGTCCAGACTTAGAGACTTTAGTATGAATAACAGGTCGGACTCAGAGACTCTAGTATGTATGAATATGGGAATAAGATCAGTACAACGCCTAAGCTTGTGACCATACACAACCTCAAAAACAGTGAATTGATGCAGATCGACCTATTTGAATGATTATTGTATGTAAATTCAACTAAATATATAATCAGATTCTAGCTCCTATCATTTTCTCTTACAAGAAATCTAAGCAGGTTGTTGAAACTCTAGTTGACTGCCTCAATTTAATCATCTATTTGCGGATAATAAGTAATTAAGAATTTCATCTTAATTCTTAAAAGATGCGAGAGGGTTTTCCAAAAAATAACTAAAGCCCTTCACATCCTTTTCAAATATCATACTTTTAGGTGAACCATAAAGTCTGTCAACACCATCAAACAATAGACTAGCTATTTGATAGTTATTTGGCATTTTAGAACAAAGAAAAGTGTCGTCTTTGAAAACCTATCGACCACTACACATACGGAATCATGCTTAGCAATGTACATGGTAACCTGAAGATAAAATCGATGCTCAGATCTTATCAAGAATGATCCAGAATCAGAATGAGTGTATATGACCCAATATTTTACCTTTTGTTATTTTGCAACAATACAAGTCCAACACTAGGCTACAATTCGAGTTATATCCCTTTTAAGGCTCGGCCAATAGAATAGGATTTTGACAGCTTCAAAGGTCACATTTCACCCAAAGTGGCTAGCTAATCCACCAGCATGAAATTTCCAAACTGAAAAGTCTCTGACTAATGTACGGGGTAAACAAAATCTCCAATCTCGAAAAATAACCCATCCTATAATAGAGAATCAGGGTACTCATTAAACAAATCAACAAGATCATATACATAATCCCCAAGTTAGAACAACAATCATAACTCTCCCTGAGCTTGTTGAACTCGACAACTTCCATCCTCATTGTGGGAAATATGGAGACACTACGATCTCATTTAGTTGGAATATGTTTTAAGAATGTTTAAATTTTTTTTAGATAAAAAGAAATATTTTAATGCTATGATGTGGAGTAAAATTATGTTATTATGGAAATATGTATAGAATGTGAAATAATTTAAATTTTTATAGTTGGGATTTGTATAAAATGCGAAATAAAATTAATTTTAATATTTGAATTTGTGTATGATGTGAAATAAATAAAGAAATTGATGAAGATATTTTTACAGGAATTTGAGAGTGTTTCAGAACCTAACCAAACGAGGCCTAGAACGCGATGCCTGAGCACAAAGGCATACTCTTGAAAGAACTTAACTCACTTGACATGTTTGGGGCTTATCTTCTTTTGCGAGTTCAGATACCTTAGAGCTAGTGATTCGAATAAGAGAATAAACTTTTAGAGTAAACGATAATGCCTCCAATATCTACCTGAACAATAGCATAGAATTCTTTCTGATGGGTGAACATTTTTATTTGACCTCATTTAGGGTTTCATTGAAGATTGCCAGAGATAGCTCTATTAGCTCAAAATATCACCAATACCTACTCTTGAGGCATCACGGGACACCTCAAAGACCTTAGATAAGTCAGGGTGTCATAACATAGAAGCTGAACATATGGATCTTAATTTTGGCGAAGACTTCCACAACACACTCAAAAGACCTCTTGCAAATACAGTCGATGATTGGAGCTGCGATAGTACCAAAAAATCGAATAAATTGATGATTAAAAGTAGTTATGCCATGAAAGCTAACATCACGAGTGTTCTAAAGTTCTGGCTATTCAGAGATGGCTCATAATTTCTCGGAGTCAACTAATACACCCTAAAAAGAGATTACAAATTCAAAGAAGACAAGCTAATCAGTGATAAAGACGCACTTCTTAAAATTCACTTAAAAATTCTCCAACCTAAGGACTCGTTAGATTTGACATAGGTGGTCTAAGTGATCTTCAAAAACAAGGTCGGATGATTTACCAAAACGAGGTTGCTCGTAGAGTTGTAAGAAGGAAAGCATGAAGGTTGGCACAGTTCCCACAAACAAAGGCGCAGGGGTGACATCACGATGATGGATAAGAAGCAAGGAGTCAAACATGATGAGGTGGTGTTGGGCGAAGACTCATCGGCATTAGTTTGGCAGCAATGGCAAACTGGTCATAGGTGTTAGCTGGGAAGGTCCATGTGAAGTGGTTGCAAAAGACCCTCTAGGAGGTGGGCGTGTGGGAGACTTAGAGGAGTGGACGAGGAAACTCGATGAGTAGGATGGTCTAGGTGGTCTTTGAAAACAAGGTTGGATGATTTGCTGAAAAGTTGCTCGTGGAGTGCAAGAAGGTTAGGCGTCACATGGTGCCCACAAACAGAGGAGGTGCAAAGGCACATCAAAATGATGCATAGGAAGCCAAGAGTCAAACACAGGTGGTGTTGAGCAAAGACTCATTGACACTAGTTTGGTAGTAGCAATGGACTGGTCATAAAGTTAGCTGGGGACGTCCCATATGAGGTGGGTGCAGGAGACTCTGTGGGACGTAAGCACGTGGGAGACCTAGAGAAGCAGACATGGAAACTTGACAAGTAGGCTAACTACAACCCTTTGATACGAGTGGTCCACTGGTGTTGATCTGTAAGTTGACGGGACGAAGAGCAGGAGGACTCCTATAGTAGTCGATTGGAAGACAAGGCTTCCCATTTGATGCAGGAGGATGGGATTTATGATGCATAGGTTAGGATTTTTAAGAACAACGACACTCCTAAATTAATGAATCATTTGGAAATAAGATTTGGAAATGGAAGAGAAAATACCTTAATTAATTAAGATGATTAGGAATTTTCACTGGAGGCCCTAACATTTTTCGCTTCACCAAATTTGTAATTCAAACTTTATTTTCATTCAAACACATCTACTACAATAGTTTGGGCCCTTTATATAGACCTCATTACATTCCAATTCAAAATCCAGAAATGAAAGTAAATCATAAGTTTCGTAACATGCCAAATACTAATGCCCAATGAAAGACATACAATGTATGATAAATAAAGCAACCCAACCTTTTGAAGATTCATGCTCCAAATATATTAGTTACAATAGGAAAAAATCTTTGATTCCACTAATAACAACCAATTATGTCAATCTGCCAAATCTATCATTGCTCACCCATCAAATCAGATTGAAGCCACCTGATGAGACCTACTTGGGATGAGTCAATGGTCCGATGGTATGGTATCCCCACCAATTAGCATTCGCTTTCAACAACCAACCTTCAATTTAGATCACATATCACTCCCTTCAATGAACTTAGTACTTATCAACCTATTAGGATTAGCTAAATGAATTAAGCACATGAAAACAAATTCACCAGAATAGAATAAAAGATATGCTTAGGAAGCCCTGTTTCTATGCAGTTTTATATTAAAGAAACAAGCTTGCTAGTAATCTGCTTAACTCGAGGCGTTTTGGCTCAAAAGAAACATGAGTAGTAGAAAGAAGGACAACAAATGGAAGAAAAGGGCAGCATTAGCACTGAAAATCACTTCAATGGTAGGGAAACAAAGATCTCTCTTGACCTAAACACAACATTATAGGCACCCAATAGAGAAATTGTAAAATATCATATTCCAAAAATAAAATATCTATAAGCAACTAGATCCCAAACATACCAGCTTTAAGCCTATGAAGTTCCGTTAGCCAACCTAGGTATGTGATATCTGTTTTGCATGAAAATTTCTAAGCTGAAACAAGTTTTAGAGCATTATATTTAATGAACTATAGAAACACAAAAGCTTTCCAACCCAATCCAATAAAAGCATCAGGTAAAGATCTATCACTACAAATGAAAATAAAAATTAAATAATGCAAAGAAACTGTGATAATCAGTCTTGATACCCAAAAAGATATCAAAAAAGTAAGCAGATTGCAGATCTGCACAGCAGCTAAAAGGCCATGATATGCAGAAAGTTAAACCCCATCACCCAAACATGCATTTTATACATTATGAATCATAGAGTATGATTCCTCGCAGATTTAGCCACAAACAATTTATAAATCTACAATACTAAAGAACATGTCTCTGATTACAATAATGTTAGGACTATTTTTTAACACCAAATGCTAGATTCAAATAATTATATGGCTAAAATGAGGTCAATGTAGTTTAAAGGGCATAGACAAAATTGTGAAAAATGTGAAACAATAGTGTCAATAAAAATGGAATAGCTTGTCCATGTTCTTTGTTCATGTATATAGCCTATCATTCAAGTAGCAGCTTAATAAACTCTATAGATACACCATACCAATGAGAAGAGAGAACTAATTTGTATAAGAAATTACTATAACTTCATTAGAATGCAAGGCATCAATCATGAAGGGTGGCTAAGCAGCTACCATGCAATACAATTACTCATCTCATTGCACATAATGTGCTTATTGATTTTTACTGTATGCTAACCTACAATCGTGGATGCAATATAAGACAATAAACTTCTTATAGAACATGAAATTGTTAGAGTTTTGATTTGAATTCTTCAACAATACCATGTTTTTTGAGTCGTCTTATTTTTTTTCGAGAAGGCACTAGGGTCAAGTCTTCGAGCGTTAAAGAAGAGACTTGGCGGATCGAGATTCGATAGACAAGCTCAAGAAGGAGCCATGCATCTACAGAAGACAATGGTGTTAGGTCAAAATCATCCTTTCGAGAAGTCCTCAAAAATATTTCTAGCCATGTTTTCTTTCTACCATCACTTTTTCGACTACACTTACTGATTTACTAGATGAAAAAGGTAGAGATCTTGCATAAAAGCATAACCATCTGACATGTTTAGGGGCATCGTTGAATGTTAGTATATACTATGCCTCATCGCTCTTAGTTTACGATAAAGGGGATGTTGAGCTGAGTCAAGTTATTGCTTCATTGCTTAGTTAACCTCCTCATTTGTTGTAATCTCCCGTACTATTATTTGTTGTAAGTAGTGAAATCCCTCCTCCACTATTGATGGTTTTTCTCGTAATGGTTTTCATCTAAAATCTTGGTCTATTTTTCCTTCTTTTCTTTACTATTACTTCTTGGTTCTTTGGTTTAACCGATTTTGTTTCTGTTGCCTCTTAGTTTTTTGGCGATTTTCAAAAACTCCATCTTTTTTGACGAGCTGGTCAAAAATCATGCATCCACCTATGAAAAGGCAATTGGGTACTCCAAGCATCTTCAACAATGGAATCAAAGCGCAGTGCCTTGGTGTTTTCGCAACACTGCTAAATGGAGAAAGGAGGAAAGGAATCAATTCCTATAAAGAATGAGAAAGAAAGCCTAGCTCTGTTTGGCCGGAGGAAAAGAAAGTTATAGAGGAATAAAATTTAGCTTTTTTTGATATGAGTGCATAATGAGAAATAAATTTAATTAGTATATTAAAAGCTGTATAAAATGGGAAATAAAGCTGATTAGTGTATTGAGAATTGTGTAAGAAGTGATAAAATGTGATTTTTTTTATATTAGAATTTATGTATAGTGGGATGAAAAATAATTTTCCAATATTATTTTTTAAAAAAATGGCTGGAGGCCAATTTGGCCAGCAAAAATGACCTCCGGGCTTCCACCTTTCAAAAAAAATGATCTCCAGGCTGCTATGATATAAATGAATTTCCTGAAATAGTGTAAAAGACACTGAATTCCAAATACTAGGGGAAGACACTATCGCCAAGTACATAAAAATAACACCAAAAAGGAGAGAATGACAAATGAAGAAGCGAGGCATACCCCATGCAGGAGAAGATCTGGCCGATCCAAGAAAAGATAGATCTACAGGATATCATCGAACAGCTAGGCCCAGATCCACCATCAATGGCCTTACGATCGCCCCGGGACAAAGATTCCGTCAATGATGGAGCGACTGATTCATCAGTCCTACAACTGATTTCAAGAAAAGATCAAAATCAGTGGAAGAGGCAAAAGGGAATGAGAAGCAGAAGCGAAACACACCTACCCCCTGTAGAAAACTACGGGGAGCTCGACCAAGACGGAGTGAACTCCACGAGGGGAGCGCTGCCGCCTGCGCTTTTGTAGCGCAGCTAAACCCAATAGCCAGTTTTTTGAAACCTTTTCGCGATCATTAATTTCTGCCCTAGTTCACATTAAAACAAAAAAAAAGAAAAAGAAAAAACTAGTTATTTGGTTCAGTGGCTAGATCTGGGCACGGGCTCGGGACCCGCCCGACCCGACCCGACCCGACCCAATCACTGGTGAAATATAAGATTTGGTCAGCAAAATGCAACATGTCAATCTTATTATTATGCGCACCCAGCTTGATCGAAACCAAAGCTTAAAAAAGGCTAAATTCTTAGCTCAAAAAAAAAGGCTAAATTGCATCTGGGATCCTGAGGTAAGAAGAGATTTGTAAATTAGTTTTAATTTTTTAAAAATATCAATTTGAGATTTTTAATATTCTAAATACACTATCATTTAATCTCAATTAAAACGTAATTGATAATCTTAATTATTAATTTTTTAAAAATTTAAAATATAATTTTAAAATATTAATATTTATATGTTTAGTTTTAAAACTTTTAAAGAAAAAAATCTTTTTTGTTAAATTTTTATAGAAGAGTGGAAATGAAATGATATAAATTCCTTGAAAATAAATAAATTGTTCAATTTAGTTAAAAAATAATCAAATTTTATATTTTTTATTAAGAAAAGGCTAACAAAAAATAAAAAATTCTGAGAGAGCAACTAAAATTGTAATACTTTTACAATCTCAATAACTCAAATAAAAATCTTTAAATGATTAGGACTAATTTGTAATACCTTTCCAACCTTAAAGACCTAATGCAATTTACTCAAAAAGAAAGCTATTTTTTAAAATTAATTTTAGGAGTATTTAGTTTAACATATATAAATAATTTTTAAAAAAATTATGAAATTATTATTTGAAAAATAACATAATAACTGGATGACGTAATATATCATCGAAATAACATTAAACTCAAGACCCCCTCAATAGTATAATGATATATTATAGATCAAGGCTTTTATGTTTATCTATAATCTATTTTTTATTTTCTATCTTCTATCGTCTATCTTTTATCTTCTATCCACTAATGTATTAATATATATATTTTTATTTATATATATATATATATATATAGATATAGATAGATAGATAAGTGTGAAAGAGGATGCTAAAAATTGTCTTATGTACTGCTAAAAAATTCTTTTAGTTTCTTCATTTTTTTAGACGTATGCTTTAACTTCTTTCAAAAGTTATTATTTAGTTTTCCTATTTTTCTTAATTTTAATTCTTTCTAATTTGATTAATCTTGATTTTAATTCCCATAAAAATATAATTCAACTCCGTGATTTCTCTTAAATTTCATTTTAGGTTCCAAAAACTCATGATTTGCTCATCGATTTGTCTTAATTTTAAACTTTGGTTCTAAAAAATTATAGTTTGGTCTTCTAATTCTCTCAATTTTGATCTTAATTTATAATTCCTTGAAACACAAATTATAATTTGGCCACTTAATTTTCTCTTAGCTTTGATATTAAATTCTAATTCTTTATAATAAAAATTATAATTTGATTTTCACATTTATCTTAATTCATATTTTAGGTCATAAAAAATTATAATTTATTATCTCAATTTTTATGTCTTGATTTTAAGTCTTAATTCTTTAAATTAATAATTATAATTTAGTTCTCAATTTTTCATAATCATAATATTATGTTCTACAAAATTATAATTTGGTAGACACTATATAATCCCCAAAGGTTCAAGGACTTTTGGAGAAGCTAAAATCAATACCCAAAAATCTTAAAATCTTTTAAAGCTAATTTTCAGGGCTCTGCATTATTTTCTTAATTTGGCACTTCAATTTTTCTTAGTCTTAATCTTAGCTCTAAAATTCTAATTATGATATTTATAATTTAATTCTTTATTTTGTCTCAATTTTGTTACTGAGCACTAATTATTTATAATAAAAATTATAATTTGATCCTATATTATTTTAATATTTATCTTAAGTCCCGAAAATTAAAATTTGATATTCATGCTTCTCTGTCTTAATTTTAGGCTCTCAATCCTTACAATACTAATTATAATTTGAACCTCAATTTCTTTTAATTATAGTGTTAGGTACTATAAAATTTGCACTTTAATTTTTCTTATTTTTAATCTTAGCTCTTAAATTTTAATAATAATTATTATTATAATTTGATTTCTTAATTAATGTTTTTTTAAGTACCTATCCCCCATTTTCTCTTAACTTTAGCCTAAAATTTTAATTCTTTATAATAAAATTTTAATTAGATTAGTCTGGGATCTAACTCCTAATTATAATATAGCCTGTGACTTCTTTTAACTTTAATCTTAGATTTAAAAAAATTATAATTTACTCTTTTAATTTATTTTAGTCTTCCCTTTAATGCTATGAAATTATAATTTATTTTTTCAAGTTCTCTTAATTTTTATCCTAGGATTCCATTTCTTTAAAATAAAAATAAAAATTTGATTTGTTGATTCTCTGGAAGAGAAAATGTTACAGCAGCATGTTTGGTTAATTTAGCCATCAAAAATATCTTATCAATCTATTTATATATATATATATATATTAGATGAAATAAAATAAATTTTAATTAACTTTTAAGTAAAATATAAAATCAAACAATTTTTTTTTTTTAAAGTAAACTATATATATATATATATAT
>JAEMOT010003207.1:9447-38617 GCA_019297695.1 Apostasia ramifera | reverse complement strand
TATATATATATATATAGTAAAACAAAAAGAAAATCAATTACTTCAGGCAGCAAGCACGATCCCAAAACGAAAACCGAGCGGGAAGCCCCCTTGACGCGCTGTCGCCGGAATCCAGCGGCGGCGGCTGCGGCGGTGGCGGCGGGGAGACAAAGCTATGTCCAGAGTGGTCATCTTAGACAATGGCGGCGGCCTTTGCAAGGCTGGGTTCGGGGGCGACCGCGATCCCGCAGTCGTCGTCCCAAACTGCCTCGGCCGCCCGACCTCTTCCAAGAAATGGCTCGTCGCCGACCAGCTTCTATCCCCCGATGCCGATGTCACCTCCGTCTCACTCCGTCGCCCCTTCGACCGCGGTTATCTCATCAACCCTGATCTCCAAAAGGAGATCTGGGACCGCATCCTCCGCTCCCTCCTCCACGCGGATCCCTCCAGCTCCACGCTCCTCCTCGTCGAGCCTCTCTTCAACCCTAGTTCCATCCAGCGCGCCACCGACGAGCTCGTATTTGAGGATTTCGGTTTCCAATCTCTATTCGTTGGCGACTCCCCGTCGCTCGTGCACCTCTACGAGGCGAGCCGGAGGCCGCCGCATGGGCTGGCGGCGAGGGCGCAGTGCAGTTTGGTGGTAGATTCCGGGTTCTCCTTCACCCACGCCGCGCCCGTAGTGCAAAATTTCACCTTGAACTATGGAGTGAGGAGGATGGACCTCGGCGGGAAGGCGCTCACGAATTATCTCAAGGAGCTCGTCTCGTATCGTTCTATCAACGTAATGGATGAAACCCTCCTCATAGATGATGCTAAGGAGAAGCTGTGCTTCGTTTCCCTCGACGTCGATCACGATCTCCAACTTGCCAGGTTAGGTCAGAAAATGTTATTTTTTGTGTGTCCTTGATTTTCAATCTTGGTGAGGAAAGTCTAGGTTCTGTGTGTTATAGAAATTCATGAAACAGTCAATGGTCTGGATGGGCAATCGCATCATACTAGCAGAGGAAAAAAGAAGAGAAAGAGAACTCCGTTTAGGGTAGAAAATCCAATGGGACAAATCTGCAGCACCGAGTTGCTTGTGATTTGAAGAATTCACTATATTTAGAGAGATTATAGAAGGGTGGAGCCTTGAGTTTTACAGGATTAGTGAGTTTAACAGGATTATAGGTATTCATATGAGCGATGGTTCATATGAGTGATGGCTGGACTTCATTGGTCCTTACAATGAATGCGGGGATCTGGTTATCAATGTTGTTGAAGTTGTAGAGGGTCTTGATTGTGATGATGGGTAACTAATAGCTGTTGTGGAAGGAATCTTGGTCATAGATTTTGTTACTTTCAGACGTGATATAAATGATTGGATTGGGTGTTGCTATCTGAATTTGTTCGAAATTACTTCTGGTCAAAAATCTTTAGTTGGTCGATAACCATTTCAGTTGAGAGTCCCGCTTGGTTGAAGAGGTTGGCGTTGTTGCAAAAGCACTTGCATGAAGGAGGTGAGCTAGTTGAAAGGCCAGTGAAATTTGTACTGCCATGTGTGCGGCTTTTGATCTTGACTCTGTATTGATCTTGGTGTGCCAGTGTATGGTGGTGATTCCTTTGAGATTTTGACTTAACAATGCGGTTCAGAGCTATCAGTTTAAATTTTTTTTTCCAACATCTCTGATTAAATTTGATCAGTGTTTGCCTGTTAGTGAAGGTTTTATTTGTGTTGTGTGAAAAGTGCTGGGCTGTTCGAGATCATATTTGGATTATAAGCTGCTTCAGTCATATATACTATGTGATAATGGAAATAATACAATTAATGTGGCATACCACCACAAATAGTAGCGTTCCTTCCTAGGAAAAACTCAAAAATCGTAATAGATCTAATGAAAATCAAAAAATTCCAAACCACAGAGTATCATACCTGTTAATTATTTATACTAATTGGCAAAGCTACTGAGTTCTAAATTTTGTTTCCCCTGAAAATGAAGTTCTCTGAGCACGGTCATAACTTGGAGTATATCATTTGCCTAATGTTTATTAAATTATCAATTTATGAATGCATCCAAACTAGTAATCAACTTTTCCCTTAGACATGGATGTACATCTGATATCTTTTACAGCTTTGTTGTCTAGTGATAAAAAGATCGAGTTGTTTTCTTTTTTTGAAACTTCTTTTTGGTGCTTAAAGATTGACTTCTTTTATTAAATATGCCCTATAAAATTTCTGACTCCTTCCATGATAGCATAGTTAATGAATTCTGAGGGATCCTGAGTGTCAGTTTTCTGTGACGAGATGTGATTTGAAGCTAATTTCAGAAATTTCAAAATAAAAAAAAAAGAAAACTTCTTTTTTGTTTATACTTGTGTGCTTTATGAGGCTATTTTACTGTTTTCTGTATTTGGTTCCCATCCCCTATCCTTGTTCTATGTTCATAATTTGTTGCTGTGGCTAATTTTCTGCTTACTCCTATTTAGAAAATCAGGGAAAGACAATCCTTATAAATGCACGTATGTTCTCCCAGATGGCATTACACACACAAAAGGTTTTGTGAAAGATAAGGATGAAGCACAAAGATTTCTCTCTTACAGTGATGGAGGCTCAACTATGTCAGAAATGCAGGCGGAGGATGTTCTGGTTGATACAAATAAAGCTGTGGAAAGGAAGAAAATCGATATGAACAAAAGTGTAGGCATACAAACTTTTGTGCAACCTCTTTTAAGTCTTGTATCAAAGCTTAAACTTGTTTAAGTTTTTACCAAACTTGGCAAAAAAATGGAGCAAAAGGTTCACTTTTTATCAAATTCTGTATAAACTAAAGGCAAACCTTTTGGATTAACCATAACCAAGTTAATTTCAACAATGTAATTGATGTGGCTGAAAAAAGGATAAGACTTTTCTTTATTACAGGAGTTCAACCTGACAAATGAACGTTTTCTTGTGCCTGAGATGCTGTTCTGTCCAGCTGACTTGGGTGAGTTCTGATCGTAAATTTCACATATATGATGCATGATTCTATTGCACAAACTATAAATTGTATAATTTTAGTGCTCATATTGCTAAATGTTTTCTATTATTATATTATATACTCATAGAAGCAGTCTTCCTTTCACCAGAACACTTAACGTGTAAAATTTTGCTTTTTAACTGTATGGTTCATGCGTTAGAACATGTCAAAGTTTATACTATGCAGGCCTAGCTTCCGACTAATTGATGTATGCACAGTTGATCTCCACCTTAAGACTCTGTTTGGCGCAAGGACAAAAATCAGGACCAAAATCAAGACCAAAATGGTACTAGTTAAAAAAACAATAATAATAATAATAAATAAAATTTTTTAATCATTCTATATAAATTTCAATAAAAAATATTATTTTATTTCACTTAGTCAATATCAACTTTATTTCACATCTTAGACCAAAATAATCGAATCTAATTATTATTATTAGTATTTTTTAAATTAGTACCATTTTAGTATTTATTTTGGTTATCGCACCAAACAGAGCCGAGAAATGAGTATATCAAATTTTTACTTCATTATAGGTTGATTTTTGATAAGGTGGATATGTGGATATACACGAAAGGATAGAATGAGAAATGAGTATATCTGAAAGAAAATTAGTGTTGCACCAATTGAGGGTAAACTTAGAGAAAGTCGACTTAGATGGTTTGGACATATAAATCGTAGGCCGATCGAAGTTTCAGTTAGAAAAATCGAGCTATTGGATTTTGCCTATGTACAAAGAGGAAGAGGGAAACCAAAAAAGATATGACAAGAAACTATAAGGAGTGATCTTAGTTACTTAGACTTAGATAAGAATTTGGTAATTGATAGAGCATAATGAAAACAAAGGATTCATGCAACCGACCTCACATAGTAGGATTAAGGTTTAGTTGTTGTTGTTGTATAGGTTGATTTTTGATAGCTTATAAAACTTTGGGTGCAAGTAAAAGTTTTCTGCTCAGACTTATTGGCAATCATCGTTTAAGTACTTAACAATTATATTTGAGTTGCTTGGGTTTAAAAGCGCACGTAAAATGCTTTGGCCCATTTAAGCAACTTTTGGGACAATTATTTATATATTACAAAAAATTTTAAATATTGTCTACATGTCATTTTTTTTACAAAATTTGAACATGGAGTGACATGTATTTAAATAAGAGTGTAATATTAATTAAAGTTTTGACTGGCATGTATGTAAATACTTCTTAAATTTTAAGTGGCTTAGAACCCTTTAAGTCGCTTAAAATGTAAGTCACTTGAAAGATGGCTATAAAATTTTCGTAGCTTAAAAGATTAAACAGTTTAAAAATTAAGATGTTTATAAGTTTAAAAATGTAAGTCACTTGACATATCCAAGATGAGGTGCCTTGGTGTATGCTCTTCGCAGATGATATTGTTCTTGTTGAGAAAACTAAAGAGGGAGCTAAAGCGAAACTAGAGCTTTGGAGGAATGCTCTAGAATCTAAAGGTTTTCATTTCATTAGATTAAAAACTGAATATATGGAGTGCATATTTAGTCAAGAAAAAAATATTTATATTAGAGATATGACAATTGGTGATCAAATTGTCAAGAAGAGTGAATGCTTTAGATACCTTGGATCAATCATACAAAATGATGGTGAAATAGATAATGACGTTATTAACAGGATTCAAGCAGGATGGGTAAAATGGAGAAATGCTTCTGGTGTGTTGTGCGATAGAAAAATTTCATCCAGAATCAAGGATAAATTTTATAAAACTATAGTAAGACCAGCGATGATATATGATGCTGAATGCTAGCCTGCAAAGAGGAAACATATAAATAAAATAAATATTGCAAAATTGAGGATGCTAAGGTGGATGTGTGGATATACATAAAAGGATAGAATGAGAAATGAGTATGTCTGAAAGAAAGTTGGTGTTACACCAATTAAGGATAAACTTAGAGAAAATCGGCTTAGATGGTTTAAACACCTAAATCGTAGGCCAATTGAAGCTGTAGTTAAAAAAATTGAGTTATTAAATTTTGTCCATGTACAAAGAAGAAGAAGGAGACCAAAGAAGACATGACAAGAAACTATAAGGAGTGATCTTAGTTACTTAGACTTAGATAAGAATTTGGTAACTGATAGAGCATAATGGAAATAAAAGATTCATATAGCCGACCCCACCTAATGGGATTAAGGCTTGTTGTTGTTGTTGTTATAAATTTATTTGTTTCTTAATATGAAATTTAAGCCGTTTAAAAATTAAATGTGTGCATGACATGAATGATTAAATTTAACTTGTGTGAGTGTTCTACTTGACTTCATTAACATGAGAGAAGAACCTCTATCTGAGCTCTTATTCTTCTCTTAACCATATGAGGATCTTTTACTGTGGCCTTATTCTTCTTTTGTTTTCTCTTGTCGTGGGTTGTTGCTTGAATGGAGCTTTCGCTCGATGCAGGTATGAACCAAGCTGGCCTAGCTGAATGCATTGTCCGAGCCGTCCATGCGTGCCATCCTTATCTCCATCCTGTACTCTTTGAGAGGTAATACCAATCATCTATAAGACTACAATGCAAAAGCATGTTTTTTGAGCTAATATTTGTTTTCTCCTCTACCATGTTGATTGTTGTTGTGAATTTTTCTTTTGCAGCATTATTTTAACTGGTGGAAGCACTTTGTTTCCTCGCTTCGCAGAGAGACTGTAAGATAACTTTCTCTATCATTCTGTTTTGTTAATACCATACTTGAGTGTAGCATGGTGTAAGTTGTTTTGCATATTCTTGTAGGGAACGAGAATTACGACCTCTAGTATGTGGTGATTATCGGGTGAAGATAGCTTGTCAGGAAGAGTATGAACTTTCATCATAATCACCATCTTCACTATGAACCTCATGTGAAATATTTTATCCGGTTTAGGAATTCTCTTTAGTTATCTTTCTTTTTTCCAATGAAATATGTGGTGTAAAATTTAGACTAACATCTAGCGAGCTTTCGTACTACCTTTTTTTATTCCTTTAACTAACATGTTATCTAATTGCTTTAAACTGTCCCATACTGAACCTCAGGGTTTTATCTACTAAAAGAAATTCTATAACAATGTTAATGTTACAGTCTTGCATATATAGACCTAGAACTCTCCCTTATTTTTTGATGTTAGATAATTCATTCTTGTACATCTTCACCTCTTCACCTCTTCACCTAAAAGCTTGCTAGAAGTTACTCTTTATTCGAATAACTAGGGATGGCAAAATGAGCTAAAGGGTCAGGTTTGACTGAAACTCGAATCCAACTCGACCTAAATAGTTCAACTTGAACTCAATCCAATTATTGAATGGGTCAAAATCAATGGCTCAAAGTTGACCTGATTAATAAACGGGTGACAGGTCAACTCGCCTGTCAGCTTGACTCATGTAAAGAACAAAAGTTTAAAAATAGGAGACTCAAACCTAATTCATTTGATAGATTGGTCAAAATTTATGGTCTATACTTGAAATTCATGGGCCAGGTTATGTATTGCCACTACTATGAATAATTTCTTACTCAAGGACTACAACTCTAATGATCACTCCCTATCCTCTTCATTCCGTAGCATCACACTAATGATATTATTTTTTCTTTATGTTGTACATATTTGTACTACCTAAATCTATTCTTGTAGTTTCTTTGATAGATTTTACTTCAATATTTTTCTTAACATTACAGTTTTTTTCACTTTCTAATCTTACTGTACATCCACCTTAACCTTCTATCCCTTGACATTAAGTTTCATAACTAGTGACCTCATTATTTCTTAAATGAATCTACACCTTGTTATGCTTTATATTTTGGCATGTTCCTGTCACAACAAACTTTCTCAAGATGCATACATATAAGTTTATAACGTTAACATTTTTCTTAGCATAATCATTTTTTACTTTATTTATTTAGACCATCCTGACCTCATTTCATACTATTAAAGTTTCATTGCTAGTGATTTCATTATTTTTTAAATGAATCTACACCTTCCCGTATTTTATATTTGGCATGTTCCTGTTCTTACACTAACAAAAAAATTTCTCGATACACAGTCCAATCAAAGGTGTTTGGAGAGGTGGATCACTATTAGCATCTAGTCCCGATTTTGAGTCAATGTGCATCACAAAGTCGGAGTATGAAGAGATGGGTTCTACCCGTTGTCGTCGTCGATTCTTCCACTAATTATCTGTACATAGAGATTGTATATAATGTATTAAACTATCTAAATTATAGAATTTATATTGCACACTCTCAAAGTTAGTATTATGATTTTTTTTAAAGTATTTTATTTTCTGTCTTATTCAAATAGTGTGATTTATGTTTGATGTTCAGGTGTTTAATTTTTTGAATTTTTTTTTGATGTAAAGTAATTTTTCAAATTGAGGAAACCGGATTAGAAGTATTTTATAGTAAAACAACTATGATGGTGGATAATGAGATGTAATATTGTACTGTTTTGAGCAGTATATTAAAATTTAGTTCCGGTTTTGATATGAAACTATCAATTTCAATAGTTTTAATAATTTCAATATTTACGATCTCAATAAAAAATGTTGAAAATTAACTAAAATTGCTGAAGTTATCAAGCTTTAGTTGAAATTGGAATTTGATAGTTTTTTTAAGTTGGTTTTGACCTAAACTAATTTTAAACTACTGAAATTTGATTGTTTCGATCGAATTTTAAAACTTTGATTTTGAGTGTGATATGTAATCCCTGCTACATGTTGGCAATCATGTGTTCACCAAGAGGGTAGGGATATAAAGGAATGCAGAATGGAGTTTAGTCGTATTCATATTCAAACTCGTTTTAGTTTATTGTTTAAATTTGTTCATAAAGACAGTTTATATATTTCAACAGATCACTTATACATGTAAAACAAATGATCAATATGAATATACCACAGTATCTTTTATTTAAAACAATATCCCAGCAAAACACAAAACGTGACAAGTAACAAGAAAAATAAAAAACATATTCGAAGGAAAACAGAAAGTACTCTTATCAAATTTTAGACTAAACATTATCAATTTCTTCCTGTTTTTTGCCATACATTAGCATTTCGTAAACAATTTCCATTCTAAATGCTTTCATTTCAGCCTGCCAACCTCTATATCCTTCTAATCCAGTGATTTAATTAATTTGTCTAGCAACTTCTTTATATATTTTATGACAAATATTTCATAATCATTACTGTAAAACTAGTTAGTGTTGCACCAATTGAGTATATCCAAAAGAAAATTGGTGTTGCACCAATTGAGGATAAACTTAGAGAAAGTCAGCTTAGATGGTTTGGACATATAAATCGTAAGTCGATTGAAGCTCCAATTAGAAAAATCGAGTTATTAGATCTTGCCCATGTATAAAAAGGAAGAGGGAGACAAAAAAGACATGATAAAAAACTATAAGAAATGATCTTAGTTACTTAGACGGAGATAAGAATTTGGTTATTGATAGAACGCAATGGAAACAAAGGATTCATGTAGCCGATCCCACCTAGTGGGATTAAGGCTTGGTTGTTGCTGCTGTTGTTGTACTGTAAAACTAGTATGCCACATCTCCCACGATGAGATTTTAAAGATCCTTTAAGTGACTTGATGATGTATCTAGATATCAACCTGTATAGGGAAATGAACATTCACAAACAACAGAACAATAATAAGCAAATCTACTGTACAGGTACAATTAGAGAATGTTAGTTACCATCTTAATAGCTACATCCTTGTGGTCATAGTTTCTGAGTGAATCGTAAATCAAGCGTTTATTATACTTCAGTAACACAAAAGCAATATCTAATGAGAATTCAAACATAGTAGCATCATGATATAATCACAAGTATTAAGATTATCATCAATCACATCAGCTAAGTATCTTGTCCTTTTTTCCATACTATGTTGGATCTAGTATTTATCCAATCCCCATTAAAAAAAGAAAATAGTTATAATTAAGTTAAAAAAAACTGTATCACTAATGTTATGGCAACACTTACAAGAAACAATGTATGATGTAGATTCATCTCCTCCAAGCTTCAGGATCACCTCTCTATCATTCTCGCAATACCAGATTGAATATATATAAAATGACATCAACAATGACATGTTAGGAATAAATTTGAATGGAAACAAAACACCAAATTAACAAGTAGAAGCACAAAACATGTTGGTCTAGACAGTAGAGACTCTTCAATAAAAACTATTTTAAATGATTCAACAGATTCATTGCTGGGAAAATCAAGATCAGGGTGTTCAAAAGCTAGTTCTTTTGCCTTCAGATTATCACTAAATTCTATCACCATTGGTTGTTGCTAAACCTAAAGGTAGATAGTTCGTTATCCCAAATAGAAATCAAGAAAGTAATAAATTCATATTTTGTCTGATGGCAGGATCCTGAGAAACTGAGCCTAGCCCAACCAGTATTTCAAATGCTTTTCTCGGTATCAGAGGTTGAAGGGAATCTAATGCTCCCCTCACTGAATTGGGACAACACTTGCATGATAGTAGGATATTTTTGGATCCCATTTCTTTCACACAAAAAAGTTAGAAACAAAGCTATTAAGAACAAATGTTCAAATATTCTATGCAAACAAAAGAGGAAAGAATTGGACATGAACAGCAACATTCTATGCCTATGCCACTACACCATTTCGATGACATTGTATAATGCAACAATGCTTAGATTCTTCAAAGAAGTATGAAAGGTAACTTCTTAGGTCGTTGTTTCAATGCATAAAAGTAAAGGAGGTAAAAAATAGACATCCAGTAAGCACGCAAAACTTTAATTCATTAGAAAACACAAGCTCGTAGCAAACACCTCCTAAAAAACAATCACAAGTACCATAACTGCAGTTGCAAAACATCTTTATAGGTTAGCTCCAGGATCGGATACACTAAATTGCATTAGGGATAACAGCTTAAACCAACCAAAATACAACATTAGAAGACTCCATTTTAATAATACGACCAATATGTCATAGGGGGCGTTTAGTTCAATGTTATCTTGGTGTTATGTCATATAATTTATAGAAAATAATTATTTGGTTTAATGACATGTATAGACAATCTTTTAAAAATTATAAAATTATCACTTAAAAAATGACATCTAAAGTGTTATAACATCTGCATTACATGACATAACACCAAGATAATAATAAACCAAACACCCCCTTCATAAGAAGTTACAATTTTTTGCAGCAAAAATTCAATAAAGGAATTCCCTCTAAAATAGAGAAGCAACAGCCATTTCACGTGCTTTTCAAATTCATTCATTAAACATAAACTTCAGCGGAACTTTGAAATCTCAAAAGGGGAGTTTGGTTCAATGTTAGTTTAAAGGGTGTTTAGTTTAATGTTATATTGATGTTATAACATGTTATCTAAATGTCTTGATATATAGTTGTCATCTTTTAAGTGACAATTCTATACTATTTTACAAGTTATCTACACATATCATCAAACCAAACAATCATTTTTTTCTAAAGAACATAACATTATATCAAGATAACATTGAACTAAACGCCCCCTTAATGTTATCACGTTATCAAGATGTGATCTTTTCAGTAACAATTTCATTTTTAGAAGATAATTCATACATATCATCAAACCAAACATTATTTTTTTTATATAATATAATAAAACATCAAGATAACATTAAACCAAACTCCCCCTAATACATATAGAAAACTAAAATCCTAAAAGACGAGCATCGATGTACTTGGTCAAAGGTCTCACTTTGAGCAAGTACTAAAAAAAGGATGAAGATGATTTGAGATATTTACTCATTAGAAGACCTCGAAAAAATGGATGCAAAGATCAAAAACAAGTTGAATACTTCAAGTTGATCATCCAACTATATGAGTTGTGATTCACTATGAGAGAAACAAAGCAAGGGCAAGAGATTTCAGGCGACAGAGCGAAGATCACAGAAAGAGGAATAGCTTGCCGATCAAGTCGATCTTCCACGTATGCGATGTGAGCTTCAAAACCCAACAATGCAACACTAGAAAATTAGGGAAGAGAGATGGTGGCAAAGCGAAGATCACAAAAAGAAAAAATGGCTTGTCGAAGAAGACTGCAAATGAATTCATAAAACACAATTAACATTGTGAGGAATGCCATTTCTGACTGGTCCAACGCTGTCTATTTTGCATTTGTGGGGTCCACTGCTCTCACGTGAAGCTACTTTGCTCATGGCTAAATTTAAGACATTGTCAGACCTCCAGACTAAATAATTTTTCCAATTCATGGGTGTGCAATGTTGTGTTCAACCGGTAGGAAAGGACATAACAAGGACGAAGAAAGAGAGAGAGAGCTATTTATAACATTAGTTAATTCTAATTAAGTTAAAAATGTTAAACAATCTAATATCTCTTAACTTGATAGTTTGGAATAGTGAAAAGATTAGAAACATCTGATTGATATGTTCAAAAATGGAGAACTAAACATGATAGAAAGATTTCAACTTTATTATATAAAAAATTTCAAAAAAGAGTTAGAAAGATATAAATTTTTGTAGGCAAATGATAAAATTTTGCCATGAAAACAAGGTCAACTGACCGTAAGTGGATTAACGGTGGATCCATCTTTATAAGAGCTTTCTAGATTGTGGTTGAACGCCGAAATAGAGACCTTTATCAAAAGTTATCATCATTTTTATCAAACAAGTATTGAATCTATCCCAGAAACATGTCAATTGCATTGTTTCAACCCAAACTTAGTTCAGCCAGTATTCTAGTGCTATGAGGCTCGCATAATAATCCTCTTATAGATCGTTGATAGGAGAAGTCTGACTACCCTTTATCTGCTTAGCATGTGTCAACTCATTTCAATCAGCAGCTTCCCCAACACTATCATCATTAGGATCCAATACTCTCTTAGGAAGACTATGATTTTTTAATTCGTATGTCTCAGAGTAATGCATCTGTCTCTCATTCCATGACTTTGGAATCTATATGATCTGAAGTTTGCATTTCAGAGCTTTTAGTAATAAGAAGCTATTATTCTTTCTTATTACTTTGTTTTTACCTTTCGTTACTTTTCCTAATATTTCCCTTTCCCTTTGAGTGGAAAGATCCATTTCTCTTCCTTCTACTCCTATCTCATTTAATGTTCATTATATTCCATGTTTTCCTGTAAATTTACTTTTAATACATAAACCCACATCTACTAACAATATTTTAACCCACTTATTGTGTATTTAGGATCTCCAGACAAAAACGAAAATTGGTGGCAGTGATGAAGCTATTGGAGTGTACTACTTATCTGGATCTGGTTCTCCTATCTTTACTCTGGTTCAAGCTTCTGTGGCTACCCCTTATCAATAGGATTGATGAACATCTTTTTCCTCTATTTCAGTATCTACTGGTCAAGCACTGTAGATTCAATGCATTTTGAAATTTTGAGTCCTAATCTTATATCCACTCATTTGTGATTTTGGTATTATGTTATTTTCATTGATAACTACACTCAAATCATTTGATCGTATCTTTGAAGTTTTGTTTATTTTAAATAATATATCAAAAAATAAAAGTTCAATTTCCAACTAAAAGTTTTTTCAATTGGTACTACTCAAAAGAATATGCAATGTGCTTTTATCTCTTGTTCTATTAATGGGATCATTCATCAAACATTATGTGCCAATACATCTCATCAAAACGGTAATGCTTAAACCATTTGCTTGATGTTGATCATGCCTTAGTATTTTAGATGAATGTTCCTCAGTCATTTTGAAGGGATGTGATTTGTGTTAGTTTCTCCATTGTGATTATGATATAATAATATATTTTGATATTTGTCACCATGTTTAAGTTGGTGACTGATGATATATTGAGTTTAATGTGTATAGACTTAGTGTTTTATGGCTAACCTGATACTCCATATCATAGTTAAAGTAAAGAATCTTGGAGTGAAACTATACTTAGCTTGAAAGGTGATAAAGTGAACAAGATTGATAAACAAGCCTATAGGCCTCGTTTGGTTCGAGCTTTTTTTTTAGACATGAAAAAAAAATAATTTTATTTTTTAAATTTAATGGAAGAGAAATTTATTTTACCATTAGAAAATATGTAAAATGTGAAATACTTTTAATTCTAATATTCGTATTTGTATTAGATGTGAAATAAAGTTGATTTTTATAGTTGAAATTTGTGTTGGGCAAAAAATTTCCCTCGAACCAAACGAGGCCTAAGGTGAAGGATAAGCTAAAATGAAGATTTCTTTAATGTTTATTATTGTAATATGTTTAAAAATTATTATAACATTGTCCTTAAAGTGCTAGGAGACATGTAGATTGTGTTATGAGCATTTAGGACCTTATTAGATAACGGTTAGATTGAATTTAGATCAATTATACTTGTGTTTGATCCACCAAAAGAAAGAAATTTGATTTTAGGCAGTTGAACAGTATTTGATCAATCAGTTGATTGATCAAAGCCGTTTGATCGTTCAGATGATCGATTAAAGGCAGCATGTTATTTGGCTAATTGGTCTTTTGATTGATCAAAGTTGCCTAAAATGTGACCGTTGCATTTCCAACAGCTAGTTGCTTGATTGATCAAAGCCAGTTCTAGGCCAGTTTTTACTAATCGTTAGAAGCCTTTTCTATATAAATAGAGGGGATGTTTTGAGTGGTGTTTTTGATGATTATTGAACATCTTTCACTCCTATTTTGATGTCTGAGAGTTGAGATGATTGAAAAGTGATTAAAACAATTAATAGAAGATTAAACGGTGATTAAAACACTTAAGTGCTCTTAGTCGGATCCTCTCTCTCCAAGCTTTTCAATGTGCAATATTAGGAAGGAGAGATGTTAGTTGCTTTGTTCTTACAGTATATCCTCTTATTAGTTTTAGGTTTGTTTATTCCCTCACTTGAGGAAGGCTTTTAGTTGGTTTTGGTTTGTACGGGCTGCTCCGCCTTTGATCAAAGGAGTGATTTAGTGGACAGTTGATAGGTTTGTCATGTGGCCGAGGGCGTAAATATCATAAGGTATCGAACCTCATTAAATCCTTGTGATCTTTGTGCATTTGAATTTATTTACTCCTTTGCACATTTTATTATTGCATTTGCATATTCGTTATTGGTATTATTGCTAACTTGATTTTGAATTAATTATATTATAATTATAGTAAATTAAATTTAATTATGGTTTATTCATCCCCCCTCTAGACCCTTACCTAAATCCTACTATTTGGACTACATGCTTTTTGGTAATTGTTTAGCCACGACATCATTAAGGGATATAACCCATCTTTCCATGTTATATCCAACACCTTACAACTCTTAGGATCTTCAAATATCTTTATTTGTTCACTCATTTCATCCTGATATTAGCAAGACACCACGAGTTATTCGTCTTATTTTTTTCTCGAATATTCTAGGACACAGAAAGACTATCATTATTGTGACCCTATAGCTTGACGTCTTTATGTCCCATTGATCTTATATTCTTTAAACTCACACTTTATTTCTCTTGTAAATCATCAGCTCTAGTACTGTGATTGCATCTACTTGCTCCTGTTATTCCTACCTGCTCCTTGCAGCTTTACAATTTATGAAATCACCCACCTTCTATGACACCACACCAGCATCTAGTTGCTTCATGGATCCCTCTGGCATTGCTACATTTACCACAAATACTTCTTCCAATATTCAAAAAAAGCTTCTTCATAGATTTTCTATTACCTTATATAAAGGTAAACTCGATACTAATTTATTCTATGTTCTCACATGACATTTGACTATTTATTGTTGTTCTTCCATTGTTTTACCTTGTTATTATTGTCTGTATCTATTTTGAGGTCATCGCGAAACTCATTTGATTTCATAAGTTAAGGTAGTTATGGACTATGAGATATAGTTGTGCTTATTTTTAGACACATAGGACATTGTTTCTTATCTTCCTACTATGCACCCACTTGCTTGTAAATGGGTGACCATTCCAACGTTTAACTTTGATGATAGTATAAATCAATGCAAAAGGTAGATTCATGGTAAAAGTTGTATGATGTGGACTATCTTGAGACTTCCTTGTCTATTGCAAACTTAAATTATGTATGTTAGTTTTCTCCTATCAATTGTTATTGATCAAAAGTAGGTGTAATAGATGGATGTGAGTAATGTTTTTCTCTAATAGGACCTCTTCAAAGTTGTGTTCAAGGAGTAACCTTTAGCTTATGTTGCTCAAGGGAAACTTAGATTTGCAAGCTTTAGAAAGCTATTCAGAAGGCTTGGTTCAAGAAATTCTGCAAAGTGGTTTCTCGAGTTACAAATGCAGTGTAGCCGATCACACTATCTTTATTTGACACACTTATATTGAATGTCATCCTAGCTATATAAGTGAATCTCATTGACCATGAATGATCAAGCTAGTATTCTTGAAGTCAAGGCCTATGTTGAACCTCACTTTAGTAGCAAGAATCAAGATTGACTTACTTGGAATTGAGATTTCTTACAATAAAGGAGGGGTTGCTCTTTCTCAAACTAAGTATCCATCTCAAGAGAATAGGCTTTACAATTGTAAACTTATTGATACTCTTATGGACACACCTTTGCTCCCTTAAGTATCTTACTTATAGAAGACTAATCGGTAAATTAATTTATTTGACTATTACAATATTTGATATTTTTTTATTGTTGTGGTCGATAGTCAATATTGTAAAACCTTAAACAACAAAATTGTGATGCAATGATTAGGATTTTAAGGTATATAAAGCATTCTCTAGAAGAATAGCTACAATATAAAAGTACTAGTAATCTCGAAGTTGAAGGATATTCTAATGTTTGATTATAGCCTTTAGATAATCAGACAATTTCAAAAACAAGAAACAAAAGGTGGTTATTATGTCCATTGTTGAAGGCAAGTGGCATAAAACTACAGACTCTGAACCTAAACCCAAAATCTAAACCCTAGAATTCTAACCCTAAAACCTTAAACTCTAAATGCTAAAACCTCTACTCAGCAAGTCCCCTAAACTCTCTACTCAATAGGCGAGATGATCTGGGTTAAAACTAAGAGAACATGATTTTCAAGTTAATAAGAAATGGTTCTATAATATGATAAATTGGGAGTAGCCTGATAATTATGCTCCTGTTTGAGAGGAAGTGTTAGATGAATAATCCTATATTTGTGCTGCACGCCTGCACCAGGGTAATCATTTTCTCTTTAATTCTATTATCTTTGTCTCACTATATGTATGCTCAATTTATCAACAGTTCATCAACCCCTCGTGCCTACATGTAAGTCGAGCAACAAGCAACCACCTAAAATGGGAAAAATTACAGAAAGTGCCAATGAAAATGTGGAATGTTCTTACCATCTTTTGTTGGTTTGAGTTGAATGTTGAGTTGAGTACTTCATAAAATGTCCATGAAAGTTTGACTGATAAAAGGCTGACAACAGAAAGAGATTACATATTTCTTACATTCCCCATTACTATACATCAAACTCAAACTCCAGAATTTAGATATAAAACTCTACACCTATACCAACCTCATACTCATGGCATACTTGGAACTAAACAAAAGACCATAGAAAGAAACTGAAATCTGCTAATAGTTTTGGCGGTGCATGGAAGGTGATAATTTTATTAACCAAAATAAATAATGGATGCTGATCCATATGAAACCAAAAAAAGTCGATGTCGTAGTACATGGAATCAATGACATGAAAAATAAAAAAGAATCTTAACATCTGATATGAATTTGAGAAGTAAATCTGGTTGCTGTCTGCAATGTGCATCTGCATCCATATTTAGAGATTCAATCTCAAGGCCTGAGGGTTACATCAAGAAATATGTTCAGGAAACAGGACACAAGAAAGCTTTCGATTTTCCAAACAAAACAAAATTGACCTCAATAAAAATCTAATGAAGATTCTGAACTAAGAAGGCACGATCTCTCTGCTGGCTTCGTTTTGACTGAGGAATCAACGAGAGAGTAATGCCAGAATGTGGCATGTAAGAAAGGTTCATGTAAAATAGAACAGTAGTTTAGTCGAACAAGGGCACTGAATCCATGCAAAGATGAACTAATTTCCGCTGATACTCCCCAAAATATTCAGTAACTGCTGCCACATCATCATCATTCAGATTTTTACTGGGCAGGATGAATTTCCTTTTACCGTCAATGATACCATCCAATGGTTCATCAGAACATTGAGATTCAGTCTGTAGTGTAGCATAAATCTCATGGCAAGCAAGCAAGAACATAGCGGCTGTGTCAGGCAACTTCGCATCACGAAGGGCAGCTAAGGCTTCATTTAGCGAACCAGCAGCAACGTAGAGAATTAAAGCCCTGCAGGGTGGTACTTATCAATTACATAGCATGAAAGACAAATAATTGACTATAAAGAGTCGTTAAAACCTGTCAAAAAGCTCAGCTTACCTCCAGATGTTATGCTCATTACGGAGAACATGATCAGCCCATTTTTGCAGCACCCTGAAATAAAGTGAGTCGTATTACACATGTGATGGAAGTATTAACATGCAGAAGGAAATTAATCAGCAACTGTCCAGTTGAATTATAAATTTTCTGTTAAGTAAATAAGAAAAAAGACAACAGAAACGAGCTGAATGCCACACGTGGAAATAAGCAGAGGCAAGAATATGACTTGAAAAGCTGAAGAACTAATCGATGTATTTGAATTTATCTAGAACATGAAACTTTGGAAGTCCAGTGGAGACCTTTTGGCATTACTTTTTCTCATAAGATACCTTTAATATGTCAACCCTCTAGTAACAAACCAACCTTAAAGCCTACGCTATCAAATTATGACACAAGAGTAGTTTCTAATGAGAACATCTAGATGATGGATCTTTGAAGTATGAACGCTTCAAAACTACACCATGTCTGTACCGAACACACGGACACAAAGAGACACTATATCAGACACACCACGTGATGTCCTAATAAAATAATATTAAAAAATGAAAAAAACTTCTTAGACACGCTAGAACACTTCAAGGCGCATTAAGATACTTTTGAGTTGTAGAATACTTCTGAGACATTTTCAGGGCACTTCTAATATGCAAGACATTTTTGAAACACAGAATACTTTTAAGACACATATAGAATAGAATTAGATACATTAATATTAATATTAAATTTATTTATTAATATTAAACATAAGACTAAAATCTATGGACACACATCTACCTCCTACTTGTTCATTTCATTAATATTTAAATTTGTTATTATTGTTAAACTTTTATCTAATAAAATTAAAAATATATCTCTTATTATAATTAAAATTTAACTTAATATAAGTCAAACTTTTAAGCTAGTAGAGCTAAATCAAATTTCTTCCTCCCTCACTGCCCTCGAGCCTCATGAAAATTAACCAATCGCAAAAAATTTAGAACTTTATCTTCATTTCTATCCTTATCTCATTCTTAACGCTAAGAGCCATTACTTTCTCCTATTGTTGTGCTCACTATGGTTGTCCTAACAGGCAAAATTATTTTTTCTCAAATTTTCATCTTAATCCTACAAGACTTTTATGCTACTCATAAGTTTATACTTAAAAATTCAAGTTCATCCTACTTTTTATGCATTTTCTTAATTACAAATTATTAATTTTACTATTATTATATTTGACGTGTCATGCTGTATTCATGTCCTATATTTTGAAAAATCACTGTCACTGTATCATGTCGTGTCCCCGTGTTCATGTGTCGTGTCCGTGCTTCATAGTAATGGATGGTTCATGTTGAATCTCATAGCTTGCTTTCAATGAATTATGCAAATTATTTATATATTTATTTTAGATTTAAATTGGTTAGATTTATAAAAATTAAGTTCATCCAAATTAATTTAATCATATTAGAATTATCTCATTTGAATGGATAAATTTATTTAATTTAAATTAATTAAAATTATCTCATTTGAATAATTATCTAGAATTCTAATTATTTTTTTTTATTTTTTATTTTAGTATATTTGACTATAAATAGGTTGGAGTTTATACATATTTGAAAAACTTTTATTAAGGAAAATTTGCTTCGTATGCATGTGAGTTAACTTAAGAATTCCAGAAGAGATTGATATCCTAGCAAGGAAAGGTAGGAGACCTTAGGTAAAAATCCCAGAAACCCTAATTATCCACTACTTTTTCTTTCTCGTATTTTCGTTCATCTTCTAAACCCTAGCCAACTCATCTTTATCATCCCGCATCAACTTTGGCATTAAAGTGTTGTTCCGCATCAGTTTTGGTATCAAAGCCAGGTTCACTTTCGCCTTTGCATCGACATCTCATTTTTAGGATTCCACCTCCGTCTCCACCACCATAGAGCCCAACTTCACCCTTCCTTGCTGATTGCAAGCACATGTTGTTTCCGCCAAATTGGGCATAAGTATGACTAAATTCTTATGAAGTAACTAGAGGTTGGACTGTTAAGTTTTCCAGTTATTTCAAAAAGACTCTGGCATCTCTTAGGGAGCCTATACCTTTATACTACTATCTACTATCCACATATTAATGATCAAATCGAGTTAGCAGGTAGATCTTAAGTTTTATTTAGTGAGTCAACTTGCATTTAGTTTCGTTTTATTTCTTCATTACGTATTAGAAAGTTATTTTTAAGTCAAATAAAAATCTACATTTTTATTCACATACTGAGATCAACAAATTTAATGAGAAAATTATTATATATAAGTGCTTTTTTTTCTAAAAGTAATTATATGATAATTTAAGTAAATTTTAAACTTGTAAAGAAAGCTAATTTAAAATTTTAAATGAAATGAAGTTGATTGGTTAAATTATGTTTTTACCACTAGATTTTAAGATTTATTATATCTTCAGTATTTCAAATTTGGTGATTTTAAAAACCCAGATGTAATACATAATGAGGTTTATCCTGCTATATTTTCTATCTGAGCGAACCCATACTAGTCCACTAGCTAAATTCACCTCAAATTAAAAGCAAAACAAATAATTCTTGATAATTTGATAATTTTTATTTGAAATCAAAATACTAGTGACATTTGATTTAGTGAAAATATATATCTTTTCAGGTAATTTAGAGATATTGATGAAGGAGTCATTATAGATCGACTTAATCACTGAAAATATAGATTGATAGAAATACCAAGGAAAGACGTCATAGCAGATTAGACTCTTACTCGACGGGTAGAGTATTTTTCTCCCGAAAAAAATTAATGGGGACATTCAAATGATAGACGGTTTAGATTGAATCTCATATCTTGCTCTTTGATGAATTATACAAACTATTTATATATATTATATTTAAATTAGTTAAATTTAACCAAATTAATTTAATCATATTGGATAATATCATTTAAATGAAAAAATTTAATTAATTTAAATTAATTGCAATTATCTCATTTGAAAATTATCTAAAGTCATAATTATCTAATTTTTTATTTTTTATTTTAGTTTATTTGACTATAAATAGACTAGAGTTTGTATATATTTGAAGAATTTTTACTGCATGAAATTTGCTTTGTATGCATTTGACCTTATAACGAGATAGCTTAGGAACTCCGGAAGGAATCGATATCCTAGAAGAGAATGGTAGGAGACCTTAAGTTAGAGTCCTAGAAACTCTAATTATCCACAATTTTTCCTCATATTTTCCACAATCCTCTAAACCTTAATCACCTAATTTTCATCGTCACACAACTTTAACATCAGAGTGCATTGTCTTGCAACAGCTTCACACCCCTCTTCAAGTGCAAGTTCATTTGACTTTGTAATGTGGAATCAGTGTAAGGCCTATACAACTTTTGTCCCTTGATTTTCAAAAAACCACAATTTGGCCCCTACATTTTAAGGGTTGTTAAGATCTTTGCACAAAACAATTACGCTTTTCCATCAACTGACTGGTCAAATACTCCCAATTTAAAATCTTGTGTCATCTTCTCTGATTAAACATTATAAAACACTAAGTTTCACTTTTTTCTTAAAAATAAGAGTAAAATGATCAAAAAAAATTAAAATTAAGGTATTTGATTGGCATATTAACAGAAAACTATAATAGTTTCTGTTAGAAGAACCTAAATGTTAACAATCCTTAAATGGAGGGACCAAATTGAGTGTTTCTAATACCTAGAGAACCAAAGTGTCTTACTTGTTTACATAAAAATCATTCAACTCTTATAAAATTGGGACTTAATGCAAAATTATTTGAAGTTTTTAATCAACTAACTAATAATCTTTTTTTAATATTAAAGACTTATTACCTAATGAAGCCACACTTAAGCTTTATGTTTGGTCTAGGACTTTCACTTGTGTATAAATTCTGACATTGAAGGCTTCTCTGTGCTAGCATAATTTTGCATGACATTGACATGATTTTGAATAAGGATAGGTTGACAACACTTCCGAAAATTTATATGCAGGGCTACTCATCAAAGTTAATTTTTGTTTTCTTTCAAAAAAAAGTTGATTTTTTTTCAACCAAAAGAGAAATATATGGATCCACTAGACACTAAAAGAAATTTTGATTATTTGATTATTAAAGAAGGTGATAGTTTCCAATTTAGAGTGTTAGTAGAAGGGAATCATTCTATTTTACTATATTTTTTTAATAGCATTCTAATTATTTCAGTAAGTATGTTATTTCATTTTAATCATTTTATTTTACCATTTATGTAAGATTTTGATGTATTTCCTTTTCCTTGTATGAGCAAGAACTCCTTAAATAGCCATACCATCTCTATATTAAGTATCTGTTGATGAATTTGAAATATCTAACAATCTAAATATGGTCACTCTACCCCCTCAACTCTCTCTCTTCTTCGCCCCACTCTCCATCCTCATCTCCCATCTCATTCTCTTCTTCTTCCTCCTCCTCCTTCGTACTTCTACCCTTCCCCCCTTCCCGTTCTACATCATCCAATCCTTGGATTTTTCAACGAGGTTACAATCTTTTGATCCCATCCTGGATTAAGAATCCTCTTCATCGTGTACCTTAAGTGCTTGTTGAAACTTCGAACAATCTTCTTCGAGTATATCTTTGATGATGAATAAACTTCCCCAAAAAAACAACTTGTTCAATCACACCTTTTCAGAGTCACTTTTTCAATAAGCCATCTTGCCTTCCTTGTCCACTCTCATAAGGAGGGATTTGCCAACAAAAATTGGCTTTAATTAGTTGATAAGTGAAGGAATGCATCAAGTGTATTGTGTAATAGAAAAATTCTACTTACACTTAAAGGTAAATTTTATAAAATAGTTATAAGACCAGCAATATTATATAGTGCCGAATATTGGCTTACAAAACAGAAACACACAAATAAGATAAGTGTCGTAAAAATAAGAATGTTAAAGTAGATGAATATGTATACGCAAAACAATAAAATAAGAAATAAGTATATTTGTGAAAAATAGCCTCAATTGAGAATAAGATCAGAAAAAGTCAGTTTAAATGACTTGGACATATAAATAATATGCTAATAGAGGCTCCAGTAAAGAAAATTGAATTATTAGATCTTGCTTATGTAAAAAAATGAAAAAAGAAGGCTAAAAAAGATGTGACAAAAAACTATAAGAAATGATCTTACATACTAGAGCTAAATTAGAATTTATTATTTGATAGAGTGCAATGGAAAACAAAGGTTCATGCAAGGTGGATCCAAATGGTAATTAAGGGATGCAGGTACACCCCCTAAGCTATTAGGCAATTATATTATAATATAATAATATTTTAAATTAATTAATTAGTAATTCTATATTATATTCAATTATTGCACTCCATTACTTCTCTTTAGCCACAAGGTTAAGCCCCTCTCAAAATTCTGAAACACTAGCTTCGCATCCCACGTCTTCTAAGCTGTTAAGCTCCCGCCAAACCTCATTGCCTCCGTCAAGCAGATGACTCATTCAGTGATCCCTGTCCTAACAAGTTATATTTGATATGCACAACAACAGTGACTTTACTCATTTGAAAGAAAAAGAAATAGGTAGCCTTGTTGAAAAATTTATGAAAACAAATAAACATCATTTATCCATTAATCTATTAACTTATAAAATTGATATTAACTTTTCAGTTGTCACTGCAACCGTAGAAATAGCATTTTCATCAATGAATATTGTGAAAAGTCAATTATTTCTTTGGAAGAATAATTGCTTGATTATATATATTGAGAGAGATATATTCAATAAAATTAATAATGAGTTAATTCTGAAATGCCTTTAAAATATGAAAACTCACCAAGGTCAATTGTAATAATATTTGAAGTTTATGTAAAACAGATTATTTTAGTAAGGATTTTGAATTTTTTAATATTTTTGTAATTTAAATGAGTTTAAATTTTTATAATATTCTTATAAATAGTTATTTGAACTCCTAATTTGAGATCTTGGCTCCGCTACTGGATTTATATAATTGACCACACTTAGTGAGATAATATTGTTATTTAGTTGATCTATACTATAAATATTCTTCTTGAACAATCAGGAACTTTGGACCTACTGGCCAAATATCTCAACATTCGAAATTCACTCTAAAGAAAAAGTACCAAGTCATAATAGGTGACTTGTGCACTATTTTATAATAATATTCTTTTTTAATCTCCTTATAGCACACACGTGAGAATACACATTATTTGTACATGCATAAATACATATACACAATACATATGCATTTGTATTATTTATTTCAACATGTTTTATTCTGTTTACATGATGAAATTTTCAGCTGATTTGGACCTATTCCTACATTGACAAACCTGTTTAGCCTCAAATAGGATAACTGTAGCTAACAAACTACTACAGCGATTTGGCTTGAAATCTGTATAAAAATGAGCTCCTACCATTCTAATTTGGTTCATTAAATGCTAAAATCGGACATTGAGGCATCTTACAGGGATATCTACGTTATATGTGTAAATATGTACCAATTCATCCTAGGTCATATATAAGAATTATTTTCTGTACATAAAGAACTTTGAGAAAGCATGTTACGGTATGTAGGTAATTGAGAAACTGTCACTGATTTCCAAGATCTAGCTAGCTTAGCAACATAGAAACGTATCAAATACAAGAAAAGTATAATTTAATAAGGAAACTGATATACAGTATAGTACTCCATATCTTGCAAAAACTATAGGCACCTTGCATAATCTGATCCACGCAAATGAGTAGAAGCTAAAGTTGCAGCATCTATCCAGCATCCAGCATCTTGTAGCTGTGACAGTAGAATTTGTAACTAGTTATTCAAAAGGTCAATGATTTGACAAAATAAATTCATCAATATATGTTGTAATCGACATTCTCTGGAGATTATTACCAGAATTTTTGAAAGTTGTGAAGATGCAAACCCTAAGGTGTCACCCCAAATTAAATTAAAAAAATCAGCTAAATTAATATGGTAATGACGGTAATCTGGATAGATGCATTTCTTAATGAAAGTATAACAGCTCCTCTTTTACCAATTCAAAACTAATAAAACAGGTGTCTATCTATGCAAGCAATTAGTTGAGAGGCTATAGAAAACTATGAATCAATTTTGTGCTTCTACCGAAAGGGACTCGTGTGTGTGTGCGTATGTGTTGAGAACTGTTTTATTTTAACAAAGAAGGTTAGCACGATAAGAGAACTAGCAGTAAAAAGAAGCTAATAAATAGGAAACAAATTATGGGGAAAATAACATCCATTGAAAATATATTTCAATACGTTATCTTGGGAGACATCTGGCATGACTTGGTTTTAAATACTATATTACCAATCCATCTTCTTTTTCTTTATCCCAATTATAATCTTGCAATATTATATTTATACATACGAGCTCTTTAACCAAGCATTATTGCACATGCAAAGGCAATCAAAACTTATTGATGCACTACTTAAAGTTTTAGGTATGGATAACACAGTAGAGGGATCATACCTGGGAGCAAGCTTCCTGATACCTGCCAACAGCACATAGAAGGTGAGTCCCTGATAGTGACTTGTCCGTCCTAACCATATTGGCTGCAACTACCTGTACATGGAAGTTAGGACATTTGAAAGGAAATGAAATTATGGCAAAAAATGGAAATATGGGATTATTCCAGTTTTAATGGTAAGGCATTCATTTACATGGTTCTCCCACTAATCAATTATCCCAGAAAAAATAACAAAAATGAACTTTATCCTTTTTGATAGGTCATATAGATTTACAACCTGGAAAAATAAAAGGAAAAAAAAAGAGAATGTGAGATCTCACCTTGACAGCTAGTTCATGCAAAGATCTTGACACTGCAGAAGACAATGCTATTGCACGTAGAGCATTGGGATAGAAGTTAGATCCTTCAGGAGGGGTCGAGAGTAGTAAAGAAACAGCATATTCCAAGTCCCCAATGGAGATCAATCTTAACATCAACAAAATAATGTATCAGTTGGAAGAAATCTGACTGATAAAATTATTCTAAACCGCAATAACAGAAGACCACCTTATTTATAATAAAGAAGGTGGGTACAACATGGAAACTTATAAAATGGCAAATAAGATAAATATTCTCCTTGATATACATAGGGGGTTACAATAAGGCAACATATTATTAAAGCATTTATTCTAATTAATATTTGAAGATTATTGAAATTTTCATAAAATTCTCACAAGCTGGAGCAAAGAGGTTAATCAAATCCAGCTTGCAACTTTGAGTGACGCCATGCAAAGCTGTATTGTTGGAGACAGATTAAGACTAGGCTCTGCAGTGCAGGAGACTAATGCAAAAATGGGGAATGAAAAGAACAAGGACGTTGCAGAGTAAGCTGATTTAACTGTATGCCTTCATGCCAAACCTTGAAAGCAACAACAGGAACACTCGTTCTACATTTACTCTTTAAATGAAATAGGATTAAACGAGGTTCTTGCAAAGAATAAAAAAATGTCTGTTGAGCGCCTGAATGTGAGGTTTTCTTGAGTTAAAGAAAAAGATGATATGGTCATACAGGAAATATTCACAAATACTACAGTTGCAGAAAGGCCAGATATCTAGGTCAAGAATAAAGCATCAATAAGAGTCAATATATGAAAAGATTTCTAGTAAAAAGTTTTCAGATGAACTTACAATATGAGAACAAATAAAGAATAAATAAAACAAAATTCAACAATCACAAAGGAGCGTATAGCTACTTACTCATGAACTTGCTTCTGAATTGCATCTTCCCCATCTAATTTCTCATGCCATGGTATTCGCTCATTTGCATTTTCCCATAATTCCTCTTGCTTGAAGGCCATAAAATTGAGTTGCCCAAACTTCTGAAGAAAAATAAAAAACATATTTTTTAGGAAGAAACAAGAGATGAGGAAGGGATAGGCCATGGGCAAAGACATAAGCTAACAAGCTAAAGCTTCAAATCTGCCAGCAGCTATTATTTTGACACTAGTAAGATCTATGTTTTCGGCACAGTTAATATAAACAGTAATAAGGGTAAGTATTGCAGTTGTATCAAGAGCAAAATCCACAACAATGCCTTAATCTCAAACTAATTGCGGTTTGCTATATGAATTCTCTTATCCATTCAGTCCTACATAAAATCTGCTATTTGTGAGCACAAGCCAAGATCAAGTATAATGACCACATCCCAAGTGATTGGAAGTGCACATTTTATGCACACAGGCCTTTGTAGTTCGACAATGGACATGGCCAAGTCACATTTAAACCTCCATTTCTCATCTTATCCTAGCAAGTCAAATAGCAATAACAACAACAACAACAACAATCAAGCCTTAATCCCACTAGGTGGGGTCGACTACATGAATCCTTTGTTTCCATTACGCTCTATTAGTTACCAAATTATTATCTAAGTCTAAGTAACTAAGATCACTCCTTATAGTTTCTTGCCATGTCTTCTTTGATCTCCCTCTTCCTCTTTGTATATGGGCAAAATCCAATAACTCAATTTTTCTAGCAAGTCAAATAGCATTATTATAAAATTTTCCTATATCATCCTACTTTAACTTATGATTAGCATCTTCCCCTATGTAGATAATAGGACAGAGATATTTGATGCACTCGTCAGTTGTCACATCTGATCATATCTTATTATCAATACTTTCTAAAGGAACATTAAACCTATAATGCATGCACTCTATCCCATCCCATTTCACATAATTCAAATGACAATTTTCCTCTCTTTTTATAACTAGAATCTATATATATATATGTATATTCAACTTCTTAAACTTCTAGTTTAGATCTTTGTTTCATTGTCAGTCTTCTTAACCTCTTTCTTTGCTCTTTTGGGTGCTTGACCTTATTGTGTTACTATCATGGTAGCTTCTTATATCACTCTCTTTTTATATTAACTTTTTTTTTTATTTCTTCATTCCACCATCAAGTTACCTTCTCACAAGGTCAACTACCTTCTGAATCCCCAAATATATCTTTGCAGTGCTTTTAATGTTGCTACGCATCTCACTTCAAGGTATTTGCTTCAATATCAAGTCCCTAATCATCAACAATAAGTTCACTTTGAAATCAATATGTTCCCTTATCCCATTCTATTCTATTTTCAAATCTAATGCCTGCAAGAAATTTATCAAAACCAAACTCGCGACTACTTATGTGTCTATTTCAATCCCCTCAAAAGAATTTATTTTCTGTGTATCTCTTGAATAACTTGTTCATGACATCTCAAAAATAATGCTTAATTTATTTTGCTAAATTCACTTGAAGAGTATAAGAAGTAACGACATTAATAATATCTTTAAATAGTACAAATTTTACCATAATTAATCTAATGCTTCATCTGCAATGCTACCTAATCCATAATTAACCATCTTTAAGTGAAAGAACAATCCATAATTTCACCATAACTAACAATCTCTAAACATCATTTTTGCTCCTATCTACAATGATACTTAATCAATTTCTATTTTTCTCAAGCCTCAGTGGTGCAGACACATCCAGAACCCAATTATCTCTAATGATGGCACCAGTTTTCCTCAAATGAACTTGACCAAGGGCTTAGACATATTTATTTCTTCTCATTTATACTACTGAGTGAATTTGTGGAGAGCAATAAGTGAGAATAATATTAGAAAAAAGTTGGTGGAAAAGTATGAAGGAGTCACAGGAATATTGGGGGGCTATTTGACAAGAATTGAATATAGTTAATTGATTTGCGGCTACAATCTTCATGCTCATGCTTCATATAGGCAAATCGGAGTGATTGCAACTCTCCATCTGTGGAAAGTGTTGCCAAGCCCACAAGAACTAGCCAAGCCCGCATCTTTTGTAGCTATCGCTATCATTGCAGGGTATAGCAGTCTACCAGCCTTCTCCCGCCATTGCTCGACACTAGCCATCCAGACCTAGACCCGCTAGTTACAAACTGCAAAGGTCACCAAAGATTTCCATCTCCATTGCTGGTAGAGAATTGATTGAGGAAGGATCTCAATACATAACAATAAAGGGATATGATTAAACATATAAAGAACTTACGTTTAATCCAATTATATAAAGAGAGGAAAAGCATTTCAATAGTTTTCAGTCTTTCACGAAGAAAAACCCTAAATTGTTGGTCGCTGGCCCCCATCCATTGAACACTAACACCGGACATTGATAGGGAATCCTTGTCAGCATTAACATTGAGGAGGAAATCCACATCATAGCTTTCTAAGGGTTAGAAGTCATTTAAAGGAATCGAGTATATGATCTGAGACCATCCATTATTCTCCATGTATAATTTTTCTTTCTATTTCTATACTGCATGGTCACCATTCGTAGTTTTGCTCATTGGAACTTTATATTAGCCATCTCAATCTTGGTATTATCACATGATGGAAAGTTTGCTTGCTGGATGGTCACATAGTGTAGAATAAATTCACTACATGCTTAGGAGGAATCCCTAGCTTGGTTATGCAATTTTTATTCATACTTGAAAGTAGTCTTTGAATTCCCAGCAATAATTTAGTACTCTGTATTCCTTCATGTCTTTGAATACTCAACTCAACTATTCATCAAGTTGAAAATGTAGTTACCATATCGCTGTAGGGCTGGTTGTTTAGGTGGTTCAGGTGGAGGACATACCATTGGCACCCACCTGCAACAAACGGATTTTGATTCATATATATCTAGCATTTAGTACTCTTATCATATTATTAATCATGTTAAAGTGCATTTAGGAATTCAGTGCTACTTGAATCACATTCCACAAGGTCCTAATTTGTATGCCAACCATTGTCCCGGCTCGTGCCTACAACAGGATCGCTATTAGAACAAGTGTCCACTATAGTTTTCGATATATATATATATATATATATATATATATATATA